>JANAVB010010762.1:0-88058 GCA_029216955.1 Iris pallida
TAGATCCATTTCACCCAAGATGGAATTTGGAAATCCGAATTTGGAGTTCGGATGGCCAAGTTGTGATGTTTTGAAGCTTTGGGTTCAACCATGGTGTTCTTGCTGTTTGGAGAAGACAGTGAGCAGTGTGCAGAGCTGTTTAGCTCACGCACACTGAGCTGCACGCGCTCTTTAGCGTGCGTACGCAGACTTGGGTACGCTTCCTATTGGAAGCGTGTCTCCTTGAGCCTGCGTGACTTTTCACGTACGCTGCCTTGAGTGAGCCTGCGTGACTTTTCACGCACGCTGCCTTGAGTGAGCCTGCGTGACTTTTACGCACGCTGCCTTGAGTGAGCCTGCGTGACTTTTCACGCACGCTGCCTTGAGTAAGCCTGCGTGACTTTTCACGTACGCTGCCTTGAGTAAGCCTGCGTGACTTTTTCACGTACGCTGCCTTGAGTAAGCCTGCGTGACTTTTTCACGCACGCAGCCTTGAGTAAGCCTGCGTGACTTTTTCACGCACGCAGCCTTGAGTAAGCCTGCGTGACTTTTTCACGTACGCTGCCTTGAGTAAGCCTGCGTGACTTTTCACGCACGCTGTCTTGAGTAAGCCTGCGTGACTTTTCACGCACGCTGCCTTGAGTGAGCCTGCGTGACTTTTCACGCACGCTGCCTTGAGTAAGCCTGCGTGACTTTGCACGCACGCAGCCTTGAGTAAGCCTGCGTGACTTTTTCACGTACGCTGCCTTGAGTGAGCCTGCGTGACTTTTCACCCCTTGAGCGTGCGTGCTTTTGTGCATACGCTTTTGATATTTTATCAGATATTATATGCCCATTTATATCCTTACGCCTTTTGTCCCGAGCATGATATGAGCACTAATGTGACCCCGGAGAATAAAAGTGTTCCTACCTGATACATGTACCTGAATGTCCCAGTTCTTGTTCATGCTCGACAAATGACTCGTAACTCCACATGGCGTATTTACAATGATGCATTACACTAAGGAGGGTAGGTAGAATATGTTGACATACTGATTGACATGGATCCTCCTTGGGGTACTCGTACTAAAGTACGACTTTAGGAGGATAATCATGCAGGCCACAGCATGTGAGTCCAAGATTTCACCTAGGGTTAAATTAGGCAACTAAATGTACTAGATGCATGGGAAGGGCAAAATCCCGAGATCGTGTTAAACCAGTCGCCTTGAGATATTGTCTTGACGTGCCGGCTGGTCTCCACGGATACTGTGTCATCTGCAACGAGTGGATGACTGTATCCGATTAATTCCTGCTATATATATGTTTTGGCAAGGTGGCCTTACGAGGGACCGGTGCTTAATCATACCTGTCTACGCGAACCCCTGGGTTGGCTAGCCTTGCTGGAAAGATACGATCTGAGGATTTCTAAATAACATGATGCGAGGATAACCTCGTCCTACTAGAAACTCGTAGACTTGATTGGCCGTGAAAACGACTTGCTTGTATCCTATTGCCTTCCGCGAATAACTGAGGGAAGCGGACTGTTGTGGTACGTGATCCAACCCATGTTCTTGTTTGATTGTGGGTTGGTTATCGTACTATGACAGGCTGTGGACCGAAGTTATGAACGGAAGACTTATTCTGATTGTGAAGTGCTACTTCTATGAATGACTGAGGAACATGGTCTATCATGGTACATGATCCAACCTAGTTCTTGTTTGATTGTTGGGTTGGTTATTGTGCTGCGATAGGCTATCGACCGAAGTCACGATCAGAAGATTTATTGTTTATACCTTTTAACTTATGTAAAAGTTATAGAGTACGATACGTCCCGACTCCATGCGGCACCTTTGTCCTTGTTTGGTTGTAAGGGTGCCATATGGGTTCGAGGATGTTACGCTACCCTATAATAGTAGCATAAGTATTACTATTATCAATCATTCTATTAACTGGGTTTTTAATCTTAACTCTTGTGCCCCTTTGGCGGTACTTGCTATTCGGGCTGACCCCGCTGGTTTTGTTTGGCCAGATCTCGTAGCAGAGCCGGAGGACACGATCTTCCCTTCTGACATCTATGGTGCATACTAGGAGCATGGCAGTTCGGGGACTCGAGTGGGTTTCTTCTCCACCACTCCTGCTTATAATTTTGCGGCATTTAGCCACCGGCACCTGTTAGTCGGATTACTTGATATTTTGTGTCAGTACATAATTGTAATTAAACAGACTGCAGCTGTGTATAATTTTGTACTCCTGACTCTCCGAGATAGCTAAATTATAAAGCTAGTCTCTCATGATCATTTTGATGAAGCGTCGGGGACGCCTTACTGCTTTATCTTTAATGTTCATTATTTGCTGATGTGATTTGATTGATTGAGACATAGAACTCTGTGGGACCATAGGAGACTTGATTGTAGCATGTACCCCCTAGTCTCTCGACAGCCACGATCGCCGTATGACGTTACGTACCTCATATGGAGTAGCTGGCCTAGTCCGTCTCCGTATTTCGGTACTGGGGCATGACAATGCACTAGCTATGTGTACATGTGCAATTGGACGTTATCAACATGTGGGGACTAATATGTAATCAGGTAATAAAATATGCTATCCGTCAATCAATAATCAGGCATGTCTGACGACAATGTTATCAGTCAAGCAATAATCAGGCATGTCTGACGATAATGCTATCAATCATGCATGTAATAGACATCAGGCATACGGAATATGCTATCAGGCAAGATTTGTCCAATATTAGTCAATCATATGTCTCTAGAACGTCCCCCACCCGACACGAGAAATAATGCAAGCAATCGATCAAGAACAATAAAATAATGACAAGAGACAATGTGAGTGCAATGCATGCAATGATGGTAATACTGAGTACATGTACTTGCCTCTTTTCTGGGGCTTTATCCAAGTCTTCTAGATCACCTAAACAGGGAACATAGAATTAGATAAAGTTCTAAAGTAGTCCCTACTTCTAACGAGTCCTATCACCTTGTTTCAACAATTACCACTAATAGTCCATTAGATATCCTTTAGCCAAGAAACAAAGTTCAATTTATTGGCTCTGCCTTTACCTCATAAATTCTGCATTGTTACCATTTTAATACCTATCACTAGCATCCTTGTGCACAACTATTATAACAATGACAAGATAAATATTTCCTAAGCCGACCTAACCAACTAGTCATTTCCTAATATAGGCCCAGGGATCAGAAATCTAAATGTTTCCAGTTCAAACCCAACATATAACCTAATTGTCCAATACCAACCTAACGGTCAATCAATTTTAAATCTCTAACCACTCTCAACTTAATCATATCATCAACAAAACCTATTTTTAAGCAACTGATCCAAACGGTCACTAAAAAGTGATCTAGATTCAAATGAGTATGTTGTTCTGCAACAACAGAGAAGTATTGGTCCCTGATACCAGCATATCAAATGCTACAGCACATCCACACGGCCATACTGGCCCTACCCTACCTAGTGCTCTCCCAAACAGAATAAAATCCTAACCGTAACGTACCTGCACAGTCTTGGTGAGGATTGTAGTGTCTGATGATGGTGTCCCTGAGTCCACAGTTGATGATAAGCTTCACTTAAACATTCCGTCGAATAGAAGGTGTGCACAAATAGGAATGAAATTTCATAAGTTCAATTTGAATTATATCGACTCCAAAATTGGAGAAAATCTACAAGGGTTAATCCAGGCACTAACCAATGTAATTCTCAATCTCAAAGAAAATAAAATCGATCGACAATCGTTCGTCCCAATCTGATCATAATGGAATGAAATCAATTCTAACGAAAAAAGAACATAGGAATCGATGAATTATTTAAGGAAGGATCGATCACTCACCAATCTCGTAGTTCTCCTTGTCATCGTCATGGAGGAGTACTAGTCGCCATAGCTGACAGCTCGAGGAAGAAGAAGCGAAGGAAGAAGATGATTCAGTGTGGAGCAGTCGAGCAAGCCGAGGACGGATTTCTGCAGGGCTTCACCGTCAAGGTGAATGATGGAGAAGAAGGGGACTAGGATTCAATTTATAGGCAGTGGTCGAGCGGGCAGGCGGTTGCGCGGTCACTGACCGGCGGTTGGGCGAGCAGCGACGGTTAGGCGTCGGTGGCGAGGTGGTTATAAAACCGTTAGAGATTAGTTAGGCCGTTGAGAAGTGGTTAGATGGGGACGGCGGTGATGAAGAGGAAGCCTCTGGAAGTTCCCCCTCCCACGGCACGGCGTTGCAGCTCGCTTCGTCGATCTTCGGTTTCAAGTGAATACAGCGGAAAGAGAAGAATGGAGGGAAGGTTGAAATAAATGAAATTGGGAGAGCTGAAGTTTAAATCAAAACGATTAGTTTGATATAGGGTTAGCGGGTTCCGGTTTAAATGGGTTGATGGACCCGCTGGGATCCGCGCCCCGCTGAATTGATCGGCTGGGCTGGCCCATAAAATGGCTGAGAATAGAAAAATGGTTAAAAAGGAAATAAAAATGGAATAAAAGATTTAGGAAAAACAATAATAAATCCCTATTATAATCAATCAATAAATTTAATAGAAATTTAGGAAAATCAATTAGCTAATAAAGGACTTTAGAAAAATACTTAGAAAATCATTAATGATAATTAGTGATTAATTAAGATAATCCAAAAGTAAATTAAATCTTAAATAAATCATAGGAGAAAAACTCAATTTACTAGAATATTCTCTAATAAAGGACTTTAGAAAAATACTTAGAAAATCATTAATGATAATTAGTGATTAATTAAGATAATCCAAAAGTAAATTAAATCTTAAATAAATCATAGGAGAAAAACTCAATTTATTATCTAGAAAAGTGGAGTTACAAATCTCTTCCCCTTGAAAAATTTTGTCCTCGAAATTTCAGATGGCATGCAACTTTGAATTTGGCATGAAAAAGTGGTACAAGTGATAATCACGAAAACATGATCAAGGATAGTAGTCTCAATAG
Source organism: Iris pallida (assembly GCA_029216955.1). NCBI lineage: Eukaryota > Viridiplantae > Streptophyta > Magnoliopsida > Asparagales > Iridaceae > Iris > Iris pallida. The sequence goes on from JANAVB010010762.1 coordinate 4,931, forward strand.
TATCGGCAATCATACATATCTGGAGTCACTTTCCTTTCAGTTCCTACCCCGCCAGTATGCATCTGGCTGCAGTAAACCTTCGGTTCCATAGTCCAGATAATAATATATTACCAAAATACTCTGTCAACTTTATCCGATATCAGAAAACATTTATGAATTTAGGACTTAGTCCCAATAATATTCGAGAACCCATAATTACCTGTAATTACTTTAACTTAGAGTCCATGCCTCGCCAGTGAGCAGCTGGCTGCAATAAACTTTCAGTTTCCATAATCCATGTAAATGACTGCAGTGCACATCTGCCACATCATAGTAGTCGTCGAATATTTCTCAACTTTATCCAGAAGAATTTCTAAGGAGTTTATGAAGAATCATAATGATTTTTTTAATAATAGGAAGTGAACAAGTAGTTTATTAGGTACTAAAGGACAACAAGAATCAAACAAGTGGCCATTATGAAACAACAGTAAGATACAGGAACTTTAGAAACAAGTCTTGAATATGAAACAACAAGAAAGTCTAGATGCTAAAAAGAATCAAGAGGGAAGTGGCGACCCACGGCTAGCTCCAACTATGCGAGAATGCCTCCGGTCTCTAGTCCTCGTCCGGAATCGGAATAGCCTCTCCTTCCTCTGACATAAGGTAGACACGTCCCTCTGGCGGTGGAAGTCCCGAAGATCCAGCTGTTGTACGAGCAATGGTGTTGTCACGCCCCAAAGCCAGAATACTAGAAAGCGGGGACAGACACAGCCAGCTACGTACATTAAGGTAGAATCTACCTCGATATATGGTAACGGCTATCTAGATACATGAGGGTTTAACTACAAGCCATCAGTCTCTTATGGTCAGGAACAAGCCTATTGTCTCAATCTCAAGTAAGTAATAGCAGTAACAAGATGTCAGAGCACCAAATATACAATAGTAAGGCGTCCCATACATTACATATTTGGATGATCATGAAGCTAGTTGTACAAAATACGAAGACTAGTAAGAGTTTCAGTCATACATGATCAACCCTAGATTTGTCAATCATGTTATCTCCCGTAGGCAGACAGTAAGTAAACTTGCAAATGAGCTAACACTTGCTCCACGGCTAAACGCCTCAAAAGAATAATTTTACAGTAGAGTGTGAGAGCCAAAATAAAACCCACTCGTTGCCAAGGTTACGCCTGGTGATCACTATCTGGCTGGAAGGTAGGGAGATCCTCTAGAGCTGTTCCGGTATCTGGCCATACAAAACCAGCTGGATCAGATCCCGGAAGAGCAAGTGCCACAAATGAGGCTTCACTTAAGAACTAAAACCAGTATTTAGCAAAAAACATAGTTATAATAAAAGACTAAAATATGGAAAATTATGATGATATACGATAAGATAACCATGGGACTATTCAGATAACCAAGTTACAACCCTTAAACCAAACAAGGACCGGGGTTGTAACCCTTCATCTGAACGGAACTTGGATTCCCACCATCTATCGATAAAGTAAAACACAAGCAATCAGGTCATATAACGATCTTGTACAGGATCAGGACAAGACTAGACTGGGTTAGACTCTATCCAATCAAACACGGCCAAGCAATAAGTACGTCTTGATACTTTAACTAACTAGGGTTATCACAGGCTTAGTTACTAACAAGATGCAATGAGATTGTTCTACAGCCACAAGCCCTGCAGACCATCCAGGCTATCCGGGCACAAATTAGGGGTTGAATTGATGTGGGTACATTGTCCAGGAAACGCATGTACCCTTAAGAAGCTTGAAGGGTGCAACACATGACAGTGTGCTGGAAATGTGACCTACTCGACGGCAGGCTACAGATCCTAGGTGGGGCGCCCAGATAACGGGATTGCCTGTAGCTGGAAAATCTTTTCATGACTACAGGATTATTCTAGTTATTAGCCTTAGTCAGTTTCAGTAGGTACCCCTGACCGTGGTACTCAGGGGTCCCTGCTATAGACATGATGCGAGACAGTACTGGTTCCTTTGTATAAACATAATCGTCCACGGTATCCAGGCCATTCATTCTGGTCATGTCATGCTAGCCGTCGTAACAGCATTCAATAGTTCCATCATGCTTACTTGTCATGTCATGCCATGTCAGTTACTTGTCATACCATGCCATGTACAATTATCAGTCCAATCGTGTCAATCAAGTCAAGGTTATCAAGTCCGTGACAAGAGGATGCAAGCACAAAAGGCACACGGGTACGTATAAGGGCTCAAAGCCTCTACGCGAGAGGAACTACTCTAGGCTAGGGGCCCCGAGCGTAAAACGGCTTTACGCGAGCAAGACCAAGGGAGGACACCTCTACGCGAGCAAGTAATCTACGCGAGCAGGACCTGGAAGGACCCCTCTGCGAGAGCAAGTACTCTACGCGAGCAGGACCTGAGGAAGGACCCCTCTACGCGAGCAAGTACTCTACGCGAGTAAGACCTGAGGAAGGACCCCTCTATGCGATATTCTACACGCGAGATTCTACGCACGTGAGACTCTACGCAAGATTCTACGCACGCGAGATTCTACGCACGCGAGACCCTACGAGCGGGAGTCCCTAGCGTAGAGCTCGAATGTGCTGGCGTAGAACGGATTACGCGGGCACGTAAGGCGTGTGCGTAAAAAGGGAACACTACGCGGGCACGTGAAAATATGTGTGTAAAGAAGGAAATGCTACGCTGGCACGTAAAACATGGGTGTAAAGGAAGTCACAACGCGAGCACGTATGAACGAGTGCGTAAAGGGCTCGTCTTCTCCCCAAGGCCGAGACTTGCAGCCATGGAGACTCAAGAACTCAAGGAACCCCATCTTGGCCAAGACTTGGTGAAGTCCAGCCATTCAAAAGCCAAACTTGCATAAAATCAAAATTCCACCACATGGAACTCTCCATTTTCGAAAACAAGCAAGTTCAGTAGATCAAAACCATGATGATGAAAAATACTAAAACTTAGATCTACATGAAATAAATCACGAAAATTAAAAATACTAAGTACTAAAGTTTCTTAGAATCTCGTAAAAAAGACAATGGAACAACAAAATTGAGTTCCTCCATGAAGCAAGTTGCACTTTCTACTGCGGGTGGTCGGTGGAGAAATGAAGAAGAAGAAGAAGAGTAGTAATAGAAAATGAAAGGAGAGAGAAGGGTTGTTGGGTTAATAAATGGGGGATAGTGGTAGGTAGGGGTTTGCAAGCTAACCCAAACCGAACCCAACCAAGCCGAACCCAACCGAACCCGATGCATGCCCCAGCCAAAATAGACCACACGAGCCATGAAATGCTAACTAACTCATGCCGATGCAAGAAACCCAAGACTAGCCAGCCAGGATAAGTCAAAATACGGGTCCGAGATACGTACACGTATACCAAAATATGTATAACGAAAATCGAGGGTGACAACTCTACCAACTTAAAAGAATTTGTCCTCGAAATTTAATCAAGAGGCTAGAGATGTCGAGCAAGATACACTAATCACAGGCAAGATATAACTAAGTAGTCAATCAAACAATCAATCATTCAAGCAAGGAATCGAAGGCATGAGGCATAAGGAAGACATTATACCTCACGAGTCAAACATCGGGATATCGCGATCGGATGTCATCCTCACGCTCCCACATTGACTCACCCAAAGAGTGATGACCCCAAGCAATACTGACTAACTTGATATTCTTGTTCTTGAGTATCTTCTCTCTTTGGTCCAATATGGATACGGGCCACTCCTCATACGAAAGGTTGGTACCAACAACCAATTCCGAATGATCAAGGACATGACTCGGATCCGGGATATACCGTTGTAATTGGGATACATGGAAGACATCATGCACCTCATATAACGACGGCGGGAGAGCGAGACGATAGGACACATCTCCTACTCGCTCTAGAATGTCGAATGGCCCTATATACCTAGGACTAAGCTTTTTTCGTACGCCGAAACGAATGATGCCACGGGTAGGCGAGATCCTGAGAAATACATGCTCGCCGACAGAAAATTCAAGGGGACGCCGATGAGAATCGGCCCAATGACGTTGGCGATCTTGTGCAACTCGAAGATGATCTCTGACTTGCCTGACCACCTTGCGTTACCATCTCTGGACCAAGCATTTGCCTCTTGCCTATATCGTCCCAAGCTAAAGGAGATATGCACTTTCTGCCGTACAAGGCCTCATAGGGTGCCATCTGGATACTGGCCTGGAAACTGTTATTGTACGAGAACTCCACTAGATGCAAGTGATCTTCCCATGAACCACCAAAGTCAAGTGTACATGAACGTAACATATCTTCAAGAGTCTGGATCGTGCGCTCTGACTGACCATCTGTCTGTGGATGATAAGCTGAACTAAACTTGAGCCGAGTCCCCAAACTTTTCTGAAGACTTTGCCAAAAGTGCGATATAAATCTGGAATCTCTGTCGGACACAATACTGACTGGTACTCCATGCAACCTGACTATCTGCCTGAGGTACATTTCTGCAAGCTGATCCGTCGACTGACCAACCCCTGAAAGGAAGAAAATGAGCTACCTTGGTGAGTCTGTCGACTACAGCCCAGATAACATCTCTTCTATCTTGGGATCTAGGCAGTCACAAAATCCATGATAATGTGCTCAGATTTCCATTCTGGGATCGGTAAGGGTTGAAGAAGTCCAGCCGGTCTCTGATGTTCAGCTTTAACTTGTTGACAAACTAAACATCGAGAGACAAACCGGACTATCTCCTTCTTCATGCTATTCCACCAAAAATGCTGCCGAATATCACGATACATCTTCGTACCGCCCGGATGAATCGAATACTGAGAACCGTGTGCTTCTGCCATGATCTCCTGTCTGATACCACCACTAGGTACACAACGATGCCTCCCATGTCTAAGTGTACCGTCCTCATGGATACATAACTCTGGTCTTCGTCCTGCTACATATTTTGTCCTAAGCCGCTGAAGCTTAGAATCTGCTGACTGAGCTAACTTGGTCCTATCAACTATACTGGACTGAACTTGTATGCTGGCCATCAATGCCACACTGGTAGGAAGGATAACTTCTATACCCATCTTCTGAAGATCTGCTAACAACTCTGGTTGTGCTGAAAATAAACTCCGGCTCTTCTGCTCAGTGCATCTGCAACAACGTTGGCCTTTTTATGATGATACTGCAGGTTGATGTCATAATCCACAAATAGCTCTAGCTATCTCCTCTGACGCATGTTAAGATCCTTCTGGGTAAACACATACTTCAAGCTCTTGTGGTCGGTGAAAATCTCCACCCTATCTCTATACAAATAATGCCTCCACAACTTAAGTGTAAACACTACTGCTGCCAGCTCCAAGTCGTGGGTCGGGTAATTCCTCTCATGATCACGAAGTTGACGTGACGTATAAGCTATTACCTTCCCATGCTGCATCAAAGCACATCCTAAACCTCTTCCTGAAGCATCATAATACACTGAGAATCCCCCGGTCCCATCTAAAAGTGTGAGAATGGGTGTCATTATCAAGCCTCGCTTCAATTTCTCAAAAGAATTCTGACATTCTGCGGTCTAAGCAAACTATACATCCTTGCGGGTCAACTGGGTCATAGGTGCTAAATCCGTGCAAAGTCGAAATAAATCGTCAGTAGTAGCCGGCCAAGCTAAAAAAACTGTGAACTTCTGCAACTGTGCTGGGTACCGACCACGTCTCAATGGCCAAGATCTTCTGGGGATCCACCTCTACTCCTCCTCTGGTGATGATATGACCCAAGTATGAAATGCGATCGAGCCAGAACTCGTATTACTAAACTTCGCATACAATTGGTGCTCTCTGAGAATCTGAAGAACAACTCTGAGATACTGCTCATGCTCCGCTTCACTCTTGCTGTAGACCAGGATGTCGTCTATAAACACAATCACGAATTGATCTAAATAAAGCATGAAGATGCGATTCATAAGGTCCATGAATACTCCCGGTGCATTGGTTGCTCCAAAGGGAATAACAAGGAACTCCCAATGCCCATACTTGGATCTAAATGCCATCTTCGGAATGTCCTACTCTCTGACTCTGATCTGGTGGTATCCTGACCGTATGTCTATCTTTGAAAATACGGACGCCCCTTTGAGTTGATCAAACAGGTCATCTATCCTCGGAAGAGGGTATCTGTTCTTGATTGTCACTGAGTTCAAGATACGATAGTCAACACATAATCTAGACGTACCATCCTTTTTTTTCACAAAAAGCATCGGGACTACCCAAGGCGATCTACTAGCACGGATGAATTCCTTGGTCCTGAGTTCCTCAATCATCATATACAAGATCTTCAATTCTGACGGTGCCATTCGGTAGACTCTTTCTGACACTGGTGCTGATCCGGGGATCAAGTTTATGGTGAACTCGACCTCTCTCTCTGGTAGCATACCTGGAAGCTTTTTGGGGAAAACATCAGGAAACTCTTCTATAATTCTGGGAAACTGAACTGCCGCTGCTACTACCATCCGAAATGCTGGAGGAGAAGGCTCTATTCCGCCTCGAAAAATGAAAACTCCGGCTCACCAGGAATACTAAAAATAATCTTGCCGATATGGCAATCTATTCTAACATACTGGTCTCTCAACCAATCCATCCCTAAGACCACATCATAATCAGCCATAGGAATTCTATCAACCTAGCAGAAAACTCTCTATCGCTAACTACGATCCAACACGAAGAAAATACTCTATCTAGTCCCATAAGTCTGTTACCAGTAAGTATATTGAGCCTTATTGATAATGACTCGGGCTTCAGCCCTATCCGTGTCGCGAATCGTGTAGACATAAATGAATGCGATGCACCAGAATTAAACAATGCTGATGCTGGAAAGGCGTTGACAAGAATAGTACCTGCCACTACCTCACCTGATGCTAACTCCTACTCCATGGTCAAATCCATCATTTGACCTTACCCTCTAGGTGCTGGTCCCCTCTGCTGGAAACCTTTCTGGCGGTTCTGGGTCTGAGCTTGGACTTGTGCATACTCCTTGGGATTCTGCTGTTGAAATACTTGGGCCTGAGGCGGCAAGGGCCTCGGAAACGGGTACTGCTGCTGCTGGACTGGTACTGGGGCTGGCCCCCTAACCGAGGGACTTGAAAAGGTTGATGAAGAGGAACTCCCCCTATTCAGGCAGTTCCCAACCCTGTGGTCCGGCGCTCCATAAGCCAAGCACAAAATCTGTGCTCTGTGACATTCTGACACCACGTGCCCTGGCTTCCCACAATGAGTGCAACCTATTGCGGAAGACTGCTTCTGCTGCTGCTGCTGGGGATATGCCGGGGTCGAATGCTGAATTGACGCAACGAAAGCCGCCCGCCTCGGAGCTCCAATGGTCAAAGCCCTAGCTGCCGGGGCTGGTGCTGAAGACTGGTTCATCTGGCCGTGAGATCGCTTCCGACTTCCGGTCCGGTCCATAATCCTCTGGAAGGTATACTCATGCCTCCTAGCTGGTCTCAATACTGTATCGAATGTCTGATGCTCAAACTGCTCCACCGCCAGCAAAATCTCCAGGTGGAGTCCCTGTTGGAACCGCTAAGCTCTGTCGAACTCGGTCGCCACCAAGGTGGGAGCAAACCGACTAAGCCTGGAGAACTCAGTCGTATATCCATCAACCGTCCTGTCCATCTGCTTCAAGTTAGTTAACCTTATCTGTAGATCATACCGAGCTATTGTATCAAAATACTTGGTCTGGAATCTCTCACGAAATACTGCCCATGCAATAGGTGTCCTTAATCCAATGGCCTGTGCCGTCTACCAGCTGCGGGCTAGATCCAATAACTGCAGGCGTACTACGGCCACCTTCTCATCTTCTGGGGTCCTGGCTGCTTCTAGAATAACCTCAGTATCCTGCAGCCAAGCATCTGCCGCAATAGTATCTTCGCTGCCATCGAAGAAGGAAGGGTTCAAGCACTTGAAGCTGTTGGCAGTACTGTTACCTTGATGACCACCTCTATTCAAAGCATCTTGTACTATCTGGTGCAATGCATCACCTCGACGATCCTGTGATGCAAGCAACTCCCTGGTGAGCCCAACCAAGACTCTATCATCCTGCCTCACTGGCTGGGCTGGCTATACTAGGGGTTCTGGATCTTCGGGAAGCATGACTCGGGAAGATGCTCCTGAGTGCTGAGCTTGATCCTCTTGTTACGGGAGTACTCGTTGAGCTCCTTCCGGCTGATTGGCAGGACCAGGAGCAATGTCGCTGAAGAAGATGACACAGGAATCAATAAGGAAGGAACAGGACAGATCAAAGATACAAGCATGTGATCAGGTCAAGATTTTAAGGATTTAGAGGATGCGAGCAGAGATCAAGGGCGAGTGCTGATTGAGACATCTATTCATTAAACCCTCATATATCATGATTCATAAGACCTGCATGGGCCACCACTTAAACCGTGTCACGCCCCAGAGCCAGAATACTAGAGAGCGGGGGACAGACACAGCCAGTTACGTACATTATGGTAGAATATACCTCGATATATGGTCACGGCTGTCTAGATACATGAGGGTTTAACTACAAGCCATCAGTCTCTTATGGTCATGAACAAGCATATTGTCTCAATCTCAAGCAAATAATAGCAGTAACAAGATGTCAAAGCACCAAATATACAATAGTAAGCCGTCCCATACATTACATATTTGGATGATCATGAAGCTAGTCATACAAAATATGAAGACTAGCAAGAGTTTCAGTCATACATGATCAACCCTAGGATTTGTCAATCATGTTACCGCCCGTAGGCAGACAGTAAGTAAAGTTGCAAACGAGCTAACACTTGCTCGACGGCTAAACGCCTCAAAAGAATAATTTTTTAATAGAGTGGGAGAGCCAAAATAAAACCCACTCGTTGCCAGGGTTACGCTTGGTGGTCACCATCTGGCTGGAAGGTAGGGAGATCCTCTGGAGCTGCTCTGGTATCTGGCTATACAAAACCAGCTGGGTCAGATCCCAGGAACAGTAAGTGCCACAAAGGAGGCTTCACTTAAGAACTAAAACCAGCATTTAGCATAAAACATAGTTATAATAAAAGACTGAAAATATGGAAAATTATGATGATATACGATAAGATAACCATGGGACTATTCAGATAACCATGTTACAATCCTTAAACCAAACAAGGACCGGGGTTGTAACCCTTCGCCTGAACGAAACTTGGTTTCCCACCATCTATCGATAAAGTAAAACACAAGCAATCAGGTCATGTAATGATCTTATACAGGATCAGGACAAGACTAGACTGGGTTAGACTCTAACCAATCAAACACGGCCAAGCAATAAGTACGGCTTGATACTTTAACTAACTAGGGTTATCACAGGCCTAATTACTAACAAGATGCAATGAGATTGTTCCACAGCCACAAGCCCTGCAGACTATCCAGGCTATCCGAATGCAAATTAGGGGTAGAATTCATGTGGGTACATCGTCCAAGAAATACATGTACCCTTAAATAGCTTGAAGGGTGCAACACATGACAGTATGCTGGAAATGTGCCCTACTCGACGACAGGCTACAGATCCCAAGTGGGGCGCCCAGATAACAGGATTTCCTGTAGCTGGGAAATCTCTTCATGACTACTGGATTATTCTAGTTATTAGCCTTAGTCAGTTTCAGTAGGTACCACTGACCGTGGTACTCAGAGGTCCCTGCTGTAGACATGATGCCAGACAGTACTAGTTCATTTGTATAAAAACAATCGTCCATGGTGTCCAGGCCATTCCTTCTGGTCATGTCATGCTAGCCGTCTCAACAACATTCAATAGTTCCCATTATGCTAACTTGTCATGTCTTGTCATGTTATGCCATGTCAGTTACTTGTCATACCATGCCATGTACAATTATTAGTCCAATCGTGTCAATCAAGTCAAGGTTATCAAGTCCATGACAAGAGGGTGCAAGCACAAAAGGCACACGGGTACGCATAGGGGCTCAAAGCCTCTACGTAAGAGGAACTACGCTAGGATAGGGGCCCTGAGTGTAAAATGGCTTTACGCGAGCAAGACCAAGGGAGGACCCATCTACACGAGCAAGTACTCTACGCGAGTAGGACCTGAGGAAGGACCCCTCTACGCAAGCAAGTACTCTACGCGAGCAGGACCTGAGGAAGGACCCCTCTATGCGAGCAAGTACTCTACGCAAGTAGGACCTGAGGAAGGACCCCTCTACGTAAGAATCTACGCACGCGAGACTCTACGTGAGATTCTACGCACGTGAGACTCTACGCGAGATTCTACGCACGCGAGACTCTACGCGAGATTCCACACACGCGAGACTCTACGCGAGATTCTATGCATGCGACACTCTACACGAGCGGGAGTCCCCAGCGTAGAGCTCGAATGAGCTCGGCGTAGAATAGATTACGCGGGTATGCAAGGCGTGTGCGTAAAAAGAGAACACTATGCGGGCACGTTAAAACGTATGTGTAAAGAAGGAGATGCTACGGTGGCACGTAAAATGTGGGCGTAAAGAAAGTCACTACGTGAGCACGTATGAACGTGTGCGTAAAGGGCTCGTCTTCTTCCCAAGGCCGAGACTTGCAGCCATGGAGACTCAAGAACTCAAAGAACCCCATCTCGGCCAAGGCTTGGTGAAATCCAGCCTTTCAAAAGCCAAACTTGCGTAAAATCAAAATTCCCACCACATAGAACTCTCCATTTTCGAAAACAACCAAGTTCAGTAGATCAAAACCATGAAGATCAAAAATACTAAAACTTAGATCTACATGAAATGAACCACAAAAATTAAAAATGCTAAGTACTAAAGTGTCTTAGAATCTCGTAAGAAAGACAATGGAACAACAAAATTGAGTTCTTCCATGAAGCAAGTTGCCCTTGCCTACTGCGGGTGGTCGGTGGAGAAATGAAGAAGAAAAAGAGTAGTAATGGGAAATGAATGAGAAGAAAGAAAGGTTGTTGGGTTAATAAATGGGGGATGGTGGTAGGTAGGGGTTTGCATGCTAACCCAAACCGAACCCTACCAAGCCGAACCCAACCGAACCCGATGCATGCCCAAGCCAAAATAGACCACACGAGCCATAAAATACTAACTAACTCATGCCGATGCAAGAAACCCAAGACTAGCCAGCCAGAACAAGTCAAAATACGGGTCCGAGATACGTACACGTATACCAAGATACGTATAACAAAAATCGAGGATGACAGTGCACTCCCTAGCCTGATGATCAGCTACACCACAGATAAGGCACTGTCCAAGTCTCTTCCTACACACCTGCCAGGTATGGCCCACTTTCTGACAAAATCCACAAGGCTGCTGAACTGGTCGTTGCTGCTGCTGAGTCCTCTAAGGAGGCTGGGATGTGAAGGTCTTCGTCTGCTGGGTATTGGGACGTTTGGGTTGTCCCGAATGACTATCTCCTCCACTATGTCACGATCTCTCTTGGGTCGAAGACTCAGATTAATCTCTAATCTTTGAGCAACGACGACCATCCCAGTATAAGTAGTCGCTCCATTAGCCGTGACTAAGTAACGAAGCTCATGGCTCAAATCTTGCCTGAATCTCGTGGCTCTCACGACTGGATCTCTGGCTCTACCCTCTGCAAACCGACTAAGTTGCCCGAACTCTGCTGCGTACTCATCAACCAAGCGAGTCCCCTACTTAAGAGTCTGAAACTGACGCTCCAAAGCCTCTCTAGCTACCACTAGAAAAAACTTCTCTTTGAAGATTTCCACAAACTGCTCCCAAGTCAATCCAGGTACTGTGAGCTGAGGCTCGCTCCTAAACCAGGTACGTGCCAGATCATGCATCTGCACGCCAGTTGCCTCCACCTTAAGGTCCTTCGGAAGCCTAGATAGTCACTTTACCCTCTCTATATCCTCTAGCCACTCATTGACGTAGAGTATACCCTCGATCCTAAGAAACACTCTGGGTACCATCCTTTTAAAGTCTAGGATAGACCCCTCTCTCTGGTGGTAGGTAGAAGTAGTCTGAGTATAAGTAGAAGAAGCATGAGTATAGATGGGAGGCGAAATAAAAGAAATAGGCTCAGGCTGAACAAAAGTAGTGGTAGTAGGGTATACAGGAGCCTGGGTGGGTGGTGGAGGTGGAACATATGATGGATATGGAGCGTATGGTGAATGTGGAATATATGACTGTGTCGGTATGGTAGTCGGAGGAGGTGGAAACTGAGATGTGGGCAGGGCAGTAGTCTAGAGAAGTGGAGATGGTGATGGTAGGAGTGGGCTAACTAATCTCTCAATACCCTCCCGCAATATAATGGTCTGCTCCCTCTGTGTATCCAACAAACTCTGGGTCTGGGCTCTCTGGGCCTCCAATAGCCCATGGACTAGCTCATGCATCTGGATGCCCCTCATAGAACTAATGGAATGTCATGAAGAAGCTCTCGTGACGGGTGGTACGTGGGTACTGGAGGGCTCTGGATCTACCATGGGCAGATGATCCTCTCTTGGAATGGGCTACACTCGGAGTGCTACCTCGCGGATGAGGTTCCTTCCTTCCTTTGGCCATCTCTGGAATTGTAGGAGAACCATCAGTTACTCGTAGGTGTATTGTGTGTGTTAACAAGATATATAAAAGACAGAAAAGTAAGTAATATGATAACGGTCCTATGCTGTGATGAGTTTCCTAATTCTGTAGGCTTCCAATGGCACTTTAAACCTAAGTACCATTAGATAGAGACCTGCATGGGCTACCACAAAAATATGTCATGCCCTGCTGCCGAATAATCGGGTACGGGCCGATGCATGCCCGGCCTACACTGTCATTGACAGCGGTAGCGAGCTGTCTAGTCATCAATAACAAGAGTAATCTCATCACAGCATCTAATCTCGGAATCTATACTAACCATCACAGCAATCCACTATACAATTATTACAACTTATACATAAATGTCCAGGTACAAAGCCGGTAAAAGATAAATGCTACAATAACAACATATAATCAAATACACTCAATCAATCTCATATACATGAAACTAGCTATCTCAATGTCATGTGAGCTCCAATGCCAGCCATGACAATCTAAAGATCCATATCACCTATAATTAACGATCCATTCAGGAAAGAAGCAAAGCACAATATAACTCAATAAAACTCACCATAGAAAATCAATAGAACAGTATAGCAGATAGAACTGAAAGACAGAGAAGCAATGTGAATATAAAGTATGCACTAGCTATGTGTATATATGCAATTGGACGTTATCAACATGTGGGGACTAATATGAAATCAGGCATGTAAAATATGCTATCAGTCAATCAATAATCAGGCATGTCTGACGACAATGCTATCAGTCACACAATAATCAGGCATGTCTGACGACAATGCTATCAGTCACACATGTAATGGACATCAGGCATACGGAGTATGCTATCAGACAATATTTGTCCAATATTAGTCAATCACATGTCTCTAGAACGTCCTCCACCCGACACAAAAAATAATACAAGCAATCGATCAAGAACAGTAAAATAATGACAAGAGACAATGTGAGTACAATGCATGCAATGATGGTAATACTGAGTACATGTACTTGCCTCTTTTTTGGGGCTTTGTCCAAGTCTTCTAGATCACCTAAATAGGTAACATAGAATTAGATAAAGTTCTAAATTAGTCCCTACTTCTAACTAGTCCTATCACCATGTTTCAACAATTACCACTAATTGTCCATTAGATATCCTGTAGCCAATAAACAAAGTTCAATTTATTGGCCATGCCTTTACCTCATAAATTCTGTGATGTCACCATTTTAATACCTATCACTAGCATCCTTGTGCACAACTATTATAACAATGACATGATAAATATTTCCTAAGCCGACCTAACCAACTAGTCATTTCCTAATATAGGCCCAGGGATCAGAAATCCAAATGTAGACTTACTGTAACACCCAGTTTTCTAAAATGAGAGTAATTTTGAAATTTTGTGTTTTTAATCATTTAATAATGGTATTTAAATCATAATATGATTTTTGGTGAATTTTATCATTTAAAAACTATTTTAAGTCATGAACTATGATTTTGGTGTTGCTTGTGTGACCTTACAGACTGTTTGACCTAGAGCCTAACCATGTGGGTAGAGGTTCAATTTAGTACATTTAGCCTAGAGGGTATTTTGGCCATTTCTGAATTTATTTGAGCTTATTATGATTTATTATAATTATTTGGCATTTAATATATATTATTTTGAATGGTGTGATTTTAATATTATTAATCAATTGCCTTGTGTTGTGTTTAGCCCTAACCTAGATTGACCAAACCTAGATTAGTCTTAGTTAGTCATGGTTAGACTAAGTTAGATTTGGGATTGGTCATGGTTAGTCATGGCTAGTCATGATTTGTGATTTTGGCTAGTCATTAGTCATATTGATTTAGTTAAGACTAGTGATAGGCTACTTAGGTTTCATCTAGCCATTAATTTGTCTAGATTGATGGAGAACCCTTGGATCAACCCTAGCCCAAGATTTTAGGGCAGCCATCTTTGGGATTCCCCCTATTTAATCCCTCCCAAAAACCCTTGCCTCCTTTATTCATTTCCTCATTCCTCAAGAACAAGGTGAGCTCCAACTTCATTCATTCTTAACTTCTCCATTTCTCATCCTTTTTCAACCAAACTTCTTGCATTGTAACCTAACCATCACCCTCTTGCTGTCCATGGAGGTAGAGGACTATTTTGGGGATCTATTTGTGCTCGGGCTATAGTAGAAAAGGACTGTTCAGTGCAATTTTTGAGCTAGGAGAAACCCATTGCTAATCTCTCAAACCCTATCTAAACTATTGATTTATCATCATAGATGCATAGACCTAGGTCCCCTCTAGCTTCGGGTAGGATCTGAACCCAACCTATGTCGGATACGTGTCCGTATCGGACACGTATCAGTAGGCTAATAAGGTGTTCGACCTATGTCTCAATGGGTTGATTCTTGCTATTTTTAAAATATTTTTGAATAGGAAATTAGTTCTTCATATTGCTTGTATGATTTTACACGACTAAGGTGATTTTGAGCCGTGTTCGAGTCGTACTGGACTTGTGGACACAGCCCCGCACGCGGCCAGGGCTTCCCGTGCTGCTCGGGGCCTCGTGCTCAGTGCACAGGCCACTTGGCGAGCCGTGGTTAGACTAAAAGGAGGGGGCAGTGTCTGCAAACCTGTCCCCCAAGCCTCGTGTCCAATGAAGTCATGTCGGACACACGGAGTCATGCGCACTGGTCACACGCGCGTGCCGTGTTCAGACGAATCGTGTTCTGATACGCGAGTCGTGTCCACTCTGAACACAACGTGGTCATGTCGTGTTGGGTCCTATGTGTAGCCTGACACGTGGGCTACACGTGGGCATGACCACGAGACCCCACGTGTCGTGTGTCGTGTCCTACAGATACGTATACGTGTGCACGACACTGTGCAACACTAGGTGCACCCCATGTGTTTGTATCGTGTTAGACACGCCTGTGTCGTATTTTCTGGACACGTGAGGACACACAAGACATGTGTACACATGCTACACTAATTACCAACCATTAATTATGATTTTTATGATTGTTTTTGGGATCGAATCATTAATTCCTATATGGGACTGATACCTGACTGTCTTTGGGCTGAGATGTGATATTCCTGGGTTAATTTCATTCTGATTTTGTATTAATGATTTATTAGATTACCTGCATATGTAATAGACTATGGGATATTGGTTTAGATTTGGTGTTTGCCAGATAGACTCTTGGTTTCATGTTGAGTTGCTACTGATTTCCTTTTTGACTGTCAAGTTGATTTTGGTATTAAAACTGAGAACACATGTCTGGAATATTAACCCTAGGTTTAAGAGTATTTCTACTGATTTTAAATAATAATTAAGTAGTCATTTGATTTACCTACATGTTTAATAAGTAATGTTCATGATATGTTGTGAGTTGTGTGAACAATGGGCTTGGAAATTCGAATTAAGGTTGCCAACTTCTTGTTGTTTGAAATGTCAAATTCCAGGTTTTGGGACTGTCTTACTAGCTGTGTTTGTGTTACGATTGAACTGTCAAGTTGGGTTTTTTGAAAAACCTGAGAACACACAGGTTTTCCCCTCATCTAGTTCACTGTCACACTCTCACACAAATCTGGGATTCAATCACAGTTCACACACACACAGGCCATTCCCCTTAGCACTGTCACACACACACACACATGGTCTTCACTGTTGCTAATCCTGAAAATAGGAACACATATACACACATTGCTAAATTCTGTACACACAATGTCCTGAACGCACGCCACCTCTTTATGCTCACTTTTACTACACTCTCACTCATTCCACACATGCTCACACACTCATGATTCACTCACAGTTCACTCTCACACCAATCCAAACACACACACACATGACAATGCACATTCCTGTCACACATTTTCCTATCATTCCCTAACACACACAGTCCACTTTAGCACAGACACATACACAAGACTTACACACACACACATATAAAATTGACACACACTCACACACACTCTACTACATGTACACACACACACACATTGCTATGATTCACACACCATGTGACACATTGCCTATTTACATATCTACCCCTCTATGCCTATGTGTACACATATGTATATATATTGTAAAACCCCTAAATTTCTACTATATTTTTTTTATTAAAATTTGTACTGATTTAAAATTTTATTATTGTACGTCGCGTAGTCGTATTGTACGTCGCGTACGGAATTTTTATTTTTCGTAGTTGCTTGTCGAGTATAAATATGTGCGAGCGTACATATTTTATAAAAACATTTTTTTCTATTTTATTATACACTTTCAAAATATTATATAACTATTATTCTTGCTATAAAAGTCCTTTTGTTTTTATTAAGCATAAATAATATTTTATTGTATACTAGGAAAAACATAATTATGTATGCATTATTCGCATACATATATTTCGTGATTATTTATCAGTCTATTTTAAATAAAAATATAATTTTCGAGATTTATTAATATTAATATTTTATTATTCAAAAAGATATTTAAAAATATTTATTATTTTTCGAAATTATTATTATTGGTATTTCGAAAAATATATTTTGAAGTTATTGTTGCCATTTAAATCTTGATTTGATTTTCGGATTTATTTAAATAGTTAAATATTTGAAGTTTGATTTATCTCAATTGATTTTAAGCCAAAAGAAATTAATTAGATTTAAATTAGATTTGTATTTGGATTTGGATTTAAATTAATTTAAATTAAATTACGGATTATCTATTTTTGGGTTTAAACTATTCTTAGTTCCTATCCAATTAGGAATTTTCACATCCTATAAATAGGCAAGTACTCCTCCAATATTTTTATCATCCATATTATTCCTCCACAAATATTTCTCCATGAAGTGCGTGCACCGTGTCCGTGTTCCACCATCCACAATCTTATTCCATATTTACAATTACATTATCTTTCCCGTGTCGGACACACCCCGACACCAACAAAATCCTATTCCTATCCCTTTAACCCGTCCACCTTCACCCACTGCCGACACGCCCTGCCTCCTTCACGCTCACCCCCTATTTCCGACCCTGCCAACCAAAACACCACTACGCCGAACTCCTCAATTCTGAACCCATCACCACAACTTCGACCTCCAGCAGCAACAACCCCTTTCGACCTCCTATTCCGACCAAAACCCTGCACCCCAAGAACCACCATCACCGCCAAACCCACTGCCTCGACCACCCGAACACCCATTCCTGCACTCCGACAATACCACCGCCGAAACTCCAGCCACCACCTACACGCCACCTGACCTCCCAGACCACAGCCCGGCCACCACCATCAGCCAAGACCAACCCCCGCCACGACCATCATAGGCCGCAGCCACCGAAAACCAAAAGCAACACCAAACCCACAAAACACCATCACCAACAAAAATTAGGTCGAGAAATCACCTGACTTTCGGCCTCGTCCCGTCGACCGCCGCTCGGCCACGCGCAGAACCCCTGACCGCCGCCTCCATGGCTGGAAAGCCGGCCTGGACCGCCCCACCCGTGGCCGTCGACCAGATCTAGAGCCACCGCGCGCCGAACCTAGCTCCGCTCTCCTCCCTCGCCGCGTCGCCCCGCCTGGGCTGCATCCCGACCTCTCACGACCGCCACTCGTCCGCCGCTCACCTTCTTCCTACTGCTCATCTCGATCTACTCCCCGACCCTCTCCGAAACTCCGCTCCCCGACCGCGCAAAGGACCCCATCGCCGGAAACCATTCCTCCGCGCCTCGCCCAGAGCCGCCTCCTCCATGGTCGTGCCGCCCGCTGGCCTTCCTCTTCCTCCGCCACGCCGATCAGCCGCCGACGAGCCCAACGTTGTCGCCCGCACTCCTCCTCCGTCCTTCCCTTCACTCTCCCTCACCCTTCCATTCCTCCGCCGCCCGATGCCGAAAAACCCCCATCTCCCGCTCTCTTCCTCCTCCTCTCGTTCTCGTCTCTCTCACTCTCTCTCTCCCGTTCCTTTTTCTTTCTCAAACTTTTTCTTTCCTTTAATATTTTCTCTCCACTGTGGAGAAGAGAACAGTATATAAAAGTTTTTACTATTATAATTGTATAGTTGCTGGTTATGTAACTTATGTTGCTTTCGAAGTAAATTTTTTTGTTTTGTTTACTTTATTATTATTACTATTATTATTATTATTATTATTATTCACTACAAAAAAAAGTTGGCTTTTGGGACAACACTTTTAAGAACTCTAGTTTTAAACGTCCTAAAAAATTAATATTTTGGACTGCTATATTTTTTTGTAACAAAAAATGAATTTATTGGTGACAGATTGAAAAATGTATCTCTTATTTGGGACTATTAATAATTTTTGTTCCAAATAAATTTTGAGACCGTCTCAAATAATCTCAGCGGGAATGGCAATTACACTACAAAAAAGTAACCTTTTACGACATTAAAATTAAGACATACATAAATAGTATGTCGTAAATAATTGATTCACGGCATGCATTTTAGGACCCGTTTGGTAAACCGTATTTGGAGATGGGATTTGGATTTTTATGGATTTGGAGAGAAATCCATGGAATCTTATGTATGGTTGGAGATGGATTTGGATATGAAAAGTATGACAAAATCCAAAACTTGGATTTTGGAGGAAAAAATAATTATTCTTTAAAAATTTCGTTAAAATATTTATTATTTAATAATTTTGTTAAAAATTAGTAAATTAAAAATTAGTTTTTTTAATAATTTCGTTAAAAATAATTATTCTTTAATAATTTTGTTAAAAATTAGTTAATTAATAAAAAATAACTATTTTATTAGTATTATTAATTAATAAAAAATAGTATTATTAATTAAAAAATAAATTAATTAGTTAATTTCATTATAATATTAATTAACAATTTATTAGTATTATTAATTAATTATTTGTTAATTAGTTAATAATCATAATTTACTACTATTATTATATTATTATTATAATATTAATTAATGATTTATTAGTATTATTATAATATTAATTAATAATCATATCCTATGTTTAGTATTATTAATTAAAGAATTAGTTAATTAGTTAATTTTGTTATAATCAAAATTAAAAAATTATTAGTATTATTATAATATTAATTAATAATTTGTTAATAACTATTTTATTATAATCTTAGTTAATATTTTTCAATCACAATTAGAATCATATTTTTATAATATTTTAATTAATAATTTACTAATCATAATAATATTAATTTATAATTACTATTTTAAAATATTTAATTATAGTTACTTAATCGTTAATTATTAATTATTAATCAATAATTATAATTACTAATTATTAATCGTTAATAGAAAAATTATCAATTGTTAATTATTAATTATTAATCATTAATTATAATTTATAGTTATTAATTATTAATTATTAATCATGACTATAATTTAATTATTAATCATAATACAAATCCTATGTTTGGTTGTAGTTGGATTTGAATAGTGAAATTCATGATTTGGATTTGGAGGATTTCCAAATCCAAATTCAAATAGTAAAATCCGGTTACCAAACAAGTCCTTAATGAATGTCGTAAAAGAACTTAGAATATAACTTGGTAAGTTATTTACGACATGGATTGAATGCCATAACTTTTTATACACAAAGAAGGCAGACAATAAATATCGTAAAACCAAAAAAAAAAAATAACAGCTTTATTTCACCCTAAAAAGTTTCTCTCCCCCCGAATTGTTTTAGAAACCCCGCGGCTCCTTCCCTAAAATTTCATTTCCCTCCCAATCCCACCTACTCCCCGCCCCCTCCTCGGCGCATACTTCCCTAAAATTTCTTTCGTCTCTCTAAAAGGTTCGACTTCTTCCTCTTCTTAATTTTGTTTTTATCCGGAGTTTTTTAAGGAAAGCTCGCAGTCGACTTCTTCCTCTTCTTCTTTTGATTTTTTTTTAATTTGTGCTTAGATTGTAGCAAGGGAGGTGGAGAGGCATACAAATTTGCGAGCACACTTGTTTTCTCCCAATCCCGCCTACTCCCCGCCACCTGTAATGACCAGCGCCCCATCACCGATGAGGGCTCCATGATCGGTGCTCCATCATCGGCAGAGACGAGCGCTCTATGACTGGTATATAATTTAATTTTGGTTTGAGAGTTTTCTTCTCTCTTTTTCTCTCAAAATCTCACGATTTTAGGCAACCTCCATAAGGATACCACCACCACCATACCTCCAGCACTGACAACACACCTAATAGTTATTTCCCTCGTAATTGTTTCTCTAATTTTATGGCTTTGTAGATTTTAGGGTTTTCCATCGATAAATTCAAGTTTTATTTGGTGCAAAGAAGACATAAAAGCAACTTTTATTCGTTGCAAAGAAATTCGACTTTTATTTGTTGATTTTAGGGCAGCAAACTATGAATATGACTGTGTGCCAAAACTTTTTTTTTAGTCATTTTGGTACAGTTAGCAAAGAAACAACTAATCGAAGGAAGTCCCTTCTCAATCTATGACCCCATGGTTTGTTTAAGTTTACCAAGACGTGTAGAGCACTAAAACTCATGTAGAAATAGATTCCAGATCTTCTCTAAGATAGACAGGCACAATAAATCTGCCCCTGTGATAATAATTATCAATGTTTGTTCCTATATGTGCATTTGCTAATGAGATCATGTACAATAATGAGATCATGTACAATAAAGGCGTAATAAAATTCTGCAGAAAATCATCGCAAACATGCATGTTTATGTCAGGAGAGCAATTCACATATTCTTTTTTTCTTGAACATTTTTTTTTGGAAACTTGAAAGTTTTATGTTAACTTAAGACGACCAAAATATCAGGATGTAGTAGTCGTATCGAGTCAAATTTGAATAGAAAATATCAGAAACTGCTGGATGCTGTCGATAAGTAAATAATGTCTTATAGTTGATCGAGTTTTTGTCATCATTCGGGTTGTCTTGTTCCGGAACTTCTCAAAGTGGTTGAAACTCCTCAATGAGGCCAAAATTTGTTGAAACTTTTTTATATTTGCATAATTTTGACAGAAATGGCCAAAATAGAATGACAGTTTGGTTTCACGTTAACGTTCATAAATTTTTCAAGCCTATATGGTACAACAATAGATCTTTCATTCCATAGTTTTGGGTCAATTTTTTTAAACCTTTTCTTTCATTTTGCTTAGTTGAGGTGTTTCTACTGTACCATTAGAAAACATATCAAAGTTCATTTGAGCCTTCCCCTAGTATTAGCGACAGCACAGCTTTACATACTTTTAATTATGCAAATGCCATATTATAGTTTCATAAAAAATATTGCAATTATACCATCTAATTAAACCAACAAACATAAAACTAAAAGTATATAAATGCCCTTAGTGGCGTTGAATAAGATAAAAGGTTTATGTAATCGACACCAAATTTTGGCAAGGGTTGTTGTTCTTGCTAGATTTAAGCAGTCATGCATTTTTTTATTTTGTTGATAAGCAAGTGAGAAGCCATAGCTTAAGTTGAAGTTCATGATAAGTAAACTGTAGCATTAAGTTGGAATTGTTCACAGCATATCAATTCTTGGTTTTAGTTTGTGAACTAGACTGGAGCATATTTCTTGAATTCATTTTGAACAAGTAATTATGGAGGGCCATGACACTTGACCAAGTTAGCATGTAGACTTGTGCATCAGTAGAAACTGTGTAGTTTTGTATATCTGTTATTTGGACTGACTGCGGATTGGTATCAGATTCAAAGTTGAGAAGAAGACCAGGGAGCCGAAAGAGGTGAATGTGACACTTGGACCAACAGGTCGAGAAGGAGAATATGCATTTGGCATCGCACACATATTTGCATCATTCAATGATACTTTTATCTTTTATCGTACTTTTTTGTTGCTATTTAAATGTTAAATAGGTTGTTGCAACTGCAAGACGATGCATTTCTTGAAAATAGTAGTGCATCCCAGCCAAATGCATATAGAACACTATTCCCTCTGAACTATGTTATTGACTTGTAGTCCCACATAGCATATAAATGAGCCTAGGAAGGGTGTTCACAAAAAACATATAGATCAATTTTTGTCCCATCTAACCAACTTCCAATCTAGTATTCTGAGTTATCTCCACTAGAAAAACTGACTTAAACGAAAGGTCCTAATTTTCAAATAAATCCTAATAAAAAAAGAGTTTGTCTTGCCTGTGTCCAATTGTACCAATTGCTTTCACTGCAAATGGCTAACCTACAAGGAAACACCTTTCCATGATCAAACTCGAAGTTTGAACCCTTGTATATGTATTGTGAATTTGACATTTCTTGAAAGTAGTGGAAGATGATGTAAAGATGAGGCAATTCATCTGGTACTCCATCTCCATCAGTTGCACAGTAGCACTGGAGCAACCAAAATGAGAGAGATGCAGAAAACCAACCTTAAGGTATTCATGTGTCTAATGGAGAAGTAATACACAGAGTGCTATTACTCTATTAATCCTTATTTAAAGATGAGTTGTATGATGATTGTATTGAGTTGGACATTGATGGCTGCAAAGGTGCCAAGTGTTATTGGTTGTTAAATAGGCACAATGATGATTTTGGATTGGATAAAGGAGGCTAGTCATGGAACTGGATTGTTGGTGAGTAAGCATTAATGTCACATTGGTGCTCTACTGTAATACTTTTTGTGCAAATGTATTAGGGTGTTCTAAATTTTAGCATTAGTTTAATGCTTCTGTTATTACCAGTTAATGGACCCCTGACAACATAAATGTTTTCTTATTTTTGTCATCCAGAAATATTTGTTGATCTCTGTTGCTTTGTTGCTAGTTATAAAATCTGCTTTTCTTAAAAAGTCTTGAATTTTGAACTTCCTTTGAATTCTGTTAGGTGGATTATGAAGTGGTTTGTGGACGAAGAAAGGGAAAAGAAACCAAAATTTTGTATAGACTATGTTTTGCCTGCAACGCATTCCTATTTGAGAAAAGCCATAAAGTTGACTTTGTATTATTTGTTCTTCATGGAATATAAAATTTGTGCCTTTTCATTATGGTATTACTTTGATTCAATGGAATGTAAAACATGGAATTCATACTTTTTTCCATCAAACTTTATGTTTTCTTAATGTTAATTTTTTTTGTTGCAATATACAGGTGGAGAGCATAGTTTTGACTATTATCTCCATGCTATCCAGCCCCAATGATGAACCACTGCAAGTAAAAAGAATGTCCTTATTATGACTGCTTCTATTTGACATCAATTAATTTCCTAGCATTAGTTACAGTATTGGATTAGTGATACTATTAAAAAGTCATTATATTCTTCTTGGTGTCTTAAATTAATATTTAATGAATTGATGGTTATATATTGTCTGGCCTCTAATAGCATTTCTCATGTAAACTAATGTTGGCATCACATAAAATTTGTTAAAAGGAGGAACTTCAAAACCTTGTCCTTACCAAATATTTAACTTAGTTTATAAACCCACATTGCTGAAAGTGTTTGTGGTGTTGGCTGTGTTAGGTCACTAGGCAACCATAATTTCTTTACCTAATTTTCCTTTTTACTATTCTGTTTAAGTTACCTTTGGATGGTTGTTGGCTGGAGGTGCAATTTTTTTCTATCCACATGTATTTTTCTCTTCATATACACGTATGTCATGCATCTGGCTGGAGGTTAGAGACCTTTGGATTGATGATGATAATGGCAGTGCAAAACAACAATCTTCAACATCTCTGTCTGTTTGTTTACTATGTGACAAATGATCCTTTAAACTTTTGGTATTTATTTTACTGATAGGAGTCACTGAAGAAAGAGCATTCATGACAAATGGAAAATGGAGTGCATCCTCTGTCAGAGGTGAGGTTCCATATTATAAGGTAACAAGATTTATTTTGCTAAAGATAGTATTACGTTTTCGGATTGGGACTGCATGATTATACAATGTGTTTAGGCTGGTTCAAACCAGTTAAACTAGACAGAGACTGTAGTTGATTTTTTTGTTATTTGTCAATAGTTTTGCATAACTTTCCACTTTAGTGGTAGAACAATGACATACCATATCCTAGACGTGACTTCATCTGATTCCTTTTGAACTTCCATAGTTAACTTGATTTGATACTTCTAGAACTGTGGTGTCCTGTTGATGTCAAAATTGATTTCTTTCAACAGCTCTGCTCCCAATAGAATGGTATCTTTCACATTCTACAGACCCTATCTGGGCAATTTTCATATTAGGATCACTTTCTACTCCAATTTTGATACTCTTACATTGCAATCGCCTTTTTTGGTTTTTACAAGTTTGTTTGACATTTTATGGTTTAGTTTTAGGTATCTCTTGTAGGCTGGGTCTCTCGGGGGACTGTGCTGCTGAGACGGTGGTATGACTGAACAAGATTTGTAATCTTGGGTAGGAATAATTAGGAAAAAGTTTATCTAATATTTTCTTGGCCAAATTTATAACCTAGTTCTTTTCCTGTGATGATTTCTTCTAGTGGCTCAGCTTCAGTAGTCAAGTACTGTACGAAGAAACTCTGTCAGAGTAAATCTCTGATTGCAGTACAAAATAGCAAAGTAGTCTATGAGAGACGACCCACCAAACCACATTCAGGTGTGATCATATGTTCTTATTTTTGTTAGCAAATCATGTACATAAGTGCTTTCATTTTACATGCTTGAGAACTAATTTTTACCGAATAGGATAAGAATTAAAACCAAATATCTGAAATTTGTTGCATTCGGGTGTCGAAAAGGATACCAAAGCCATTGTTCCTAGCAGTGAAGCTAATCATGGGACTGAAACCCTCTAGGTCTTCGGATGTTGTACCAGGGGAGGGCTAGAATGATCGGCAAATCATTGTTTATGGACAATTACCTAGGAAGTTGTCATTTGTCCGAGGCATGGAGTTTGGGAGTATATTTGAGTAAACGGCTGTGGAAGAGCTGACTGTGCTCAAGTAGTTGCAGTTTAAGGAAGAGGTCTCAGATGGGATGTTACTTCAATAAATTTTAACTTGTTTTATTTTAACTTGCGTGCATGTTTCAATGTTTATTAGTTCTTACTTTCTAAGTGGGAGTTAGTATATAATATAAAAATTCTGCACTTCAGAATAAACCTTAAGGTTTTGTTGCATCTGTATTTATTCCATCAGAAATCCATTACTAGTTATCATTGTAGATGACTAATACTTGTTTTCTTGCTATTACTTCTTCAGGAATTGCTGCCTAGGGAGGCTTTTCCCTTCAGTTTCTCATATAGGTGAAGAGTCCGATGAAATAGGTTCACGACTGTGAATTTTATATATTTCATGAACATATGTGGGTTAGTGCGTAATCTAGAGCTAACCAGAGTGTTGATTTCATAAAATTCAGATTCAGAGTATTCAAATATATAGGATTTTGTGTAAGGTTTGAGTTTAATCCACATCAAGTTTAGGTTTTGTTTCTGGGTTTGTGATGGAGATGTAAAATCAGATTGCGGGACTATATTCAGAAGAGTGGTCAGAATTGTGCCGGCAATTGAGCCAAAATAGACTACTATGCTATTTTTTTCTTTTATTTTTCTGATTCCAAGGAAATTGCTGTAATATCTGGCACCTTATCGGATTCTTGCCAGGTATGTTTATTTTCATCTGTTTTAGCTTTTACCTCAGATGTATTAGAGAGGTGTTGATTTATAATTGTGAAATCGTTGGGGACGTTGCCATCTAGTCCCCTAAGAATAAAAGCTCTACAAAATATTTTGAATTATGTTAAATTGAGACTTCTTTATACACACTTTTTTATGTTTTGTATGTTCAATGCTCTCTATTGGAGAATTATGTGATGAGTCCTTATACTTTTCTCTCATGGCTGTATGAAACATGGTCATCACTCGTGTGTATTTAGAAACTCTACTCTTTCTTTATGGATCATAGAGATTTGTGGTGATGGGCATGTGTCATTCTCTCTCCCTTTGTGTTCCCAACTTTTTTTTGCCTCAGGCCTCGTTCGGTACACTGTAATGTAATCGTAATCGTAATGTAATCAAATATGTTTCTTTCTGAAGTTACTCTACCAATTACTTATAACTAACCATATTTCTGGCTTATTCATGTGTTTCCAGGTAGCCAATGCTGCTGGCAGCCATGGATGTGTGGATCGGTTTGTCAATGGATGTGGAAAATCAAATATATATGTTTTGGACTTGTGTAAAAAGTCGTAGATTTTATTTTGTAAATTAAGTGAATGCTTACTGATGTAAAGCTTGATGGGAACACTCTAAGTGATGTAAGACTTGGATTTCATTTTGTGAACAATGGGATATTACCTTTAAATATGTTTTATAGAAATCGTTTTGTTAATGTTGCGGCTACGCTTTGTTAATGTTGCGGCTACCATATGCATTTCTGATTAAATAAAATAGTTCTGTATGAATTTTTGTTGTATATAAAATTCAATTATATATTTTATATATAAACAGAAAATTAGTAATTCCATAATAATTTAAACAATTGTTAAGTTTTTTCGCACGATTACAGTACTTTTTAAAATTCCGTCCCTTATTTATTAGGACGAAATATATCTGTTACAAAAACTTATTTTTTGGGACAAATTAATAAACCGTCACACAAAAGCATAAATTTGAAAACTTTTGAGACGTTTTGCCTAACCGTCCTTTAACAGTAATTAGGACGGCAATATCCGTCTCTAAAGTTTTTGCCACGCCACCCTAATGGGACCGTCCATTCCCGTCCCAAAGGCCGTCCCAAATATTTGTTGGGACGGTAATTGCAGTTTTTAAGACGGTTTTTTGTTGTCCCAAAAGGTCACTTTTTTTGTAGTGATTATTATTATTATTATTATTATTATTATTATCATTGTTATTATTATTATTATTATTATTATTATTATTATTATTATTATTATTATTATTATTATTATTATTATTATTATTATTTTCTTTCTTTATAAACTTTTCATTATTATTATTATTATTATCATTATTATTAGTTTTATTCCTTTTACAATGCTAAGTTTGCGATTATTTGGTTATTATTATCAATAAGTGGTTTTGATATATTATCATGGTTATCAAATATTTTTAAAGTCATCTTGTAAAAATGTATAAATATTATATTTGACTTAGTATATTTTAAAATACTGTTTTAAAAACCATAAACAAATTTTCTGGATAACTGATATTTTATCTAGAAATATTTTGACCAAAAATATATAAATATATATATAGATTTCTACCTAAAATTGTATTTTGACAACTTAGAGTTTTTCTTTTTTGCCGAAAACGATTTTCTTGACTTTAAGTATTTTTGTATTTCTCCTAAAAATATTTTAACTTATGAAAACTAGGTTTAGGAATTATAAATATTTTCTAAAGCTCGTATATATAAATATTTATTTATCCATTATTCTTTGATTATTCTCCTATCTGTATCCAAGTCCTATTGTTTCTATTCCTTCGCCCATTTCGAGACTACCTTATGTCATTCCTAACTAATTCGACCCTTCTGGACCCAATGGAACTGTCCGTGCCACCATCAGAGGTCACCTTACATAGTTGTTACACCGATGTTGTAGTTCGTACCACATTGATCATTGCAGCACACCAGGCGTACTATCAGACAAGACACCTTGCCATTTGCTGTTTAATTATTTTAGCTCATATTTCATGCATGTTCATTATTTTCTTTATGCAAAATAAACTGTGATACATGGCATAACCTATTAGAACTTACTGTTCATTTATATTTCCTGCTATGTATTATTTTTCTCACATTAAACCTAGATTTAAGGGACCACCTTTTGTGTTGCATTCATTAGCCTTGACACGTTATACCACGAAGTTGTGTGTCGCATGTAGAACACGGAAGTACGTGATTGGCTGGCCACCAGTACGTACAAGCCGTACGATAGGAATAACCGCTAATAGAGGTTGCATGCTAGTTTGACTTAGCGGTTATAGTAGTTTTGTGTTGTGGATACAACACAGTAGGCATTGGGCGGGGAGGACAATTCCTTAGCGTATGTGCTTCGATGCACTTTCCTTTGTGACCCGGACTCTCCGCTGGAGATACGGGATTGATGACCCATGATTACTGACGGCCACTGACGATTCTGCGGAACGTCATGCTCTTACTGATGGGGCCTCTGGTGCCCAAAGGGGGACCATGCCGATCCTATTGAGCCAGGGTCCATGCATAGAAAGGATTATTCTTAACTACATTTCACTTAGAATGGTAGGCTACCTTATCCGTTAGGTACGAGTACTTTTGGTTTGGGTACTTGTATCTGACCGTGGCTTGGAACGATAACTTGTCGCGGATTAGTTCTTCGCATCTTGTCCTTGTTTGGTTGTAGGTGTGACTTACTACTTCGATGAGAAGGTATTGAACTTTGTTGGGGTCCGGATACCATATTGGATTCATAGCATGGAAAGATACGTCACCGTGAATTAGTTTACCATCTCTTGTCCTTGTTTGGTTGGGGAGATGGTACGCTCGTTCAGTAGGTGTGTATTGGACCATGTTATAATTCGATTGACTTATTTATTTGAGCAATATTTATTCAGTTTATATGTCATGATATTATGTGTCTTGTTACGTCCCTCTGAGGACCTGGTTATCTTTCCAGGTGTGTGCTATTGTCTTTCACAGGTGCTCTAGCTCTAGCCGTGACTATCTCTATTTCTTCGAGGATGGTTGCGCTTGGATCGTCTTCGCTTCGCTCGCCAAAAATCATTTATTCTATCATGTATTTTTCCTTTACTTGTTGGTAGTGGATTTGTCTCCGCCCAACATATTGTATCAAGATAATTCAATATCTCTATATGATGTTTGTTATTCATTTATTTTGCGTGGATGAGATTAGTTATGATTCTACTGCATTTTACAGCTTATGTATTTATACGAGGCTTCAATATATTGGAGTATACTTCGTATGAATACAGCAGGCATGTCTACGTTCTTAGTCCTACGTATTTTGGGACTGGGGCGTTACATGTTTTTGTGGTGGCCCATGTAGGTCAAGATAAATTGTTTGGTTAATTTACCGTACCAAGCAAGCCTGCGAATAGGATTAGAAGTCTAGGATCTCATCCACATACTTGACCTTTTCACATCGATTGCATCTTTCTTGATTCCTTCAATCATTATTCTTATCTTCCCTTCGTGCTTGCTAGAGATTGACCCTACTAGTTAGATATCCCAAACACCCTTAGCTTAATTCTTTAAGTTGGGTAGAATACCCCACACACCCTTGACCATTAAGGAAATACAAATGGTATTATCTATACCATAGAGACTAGGGGAAGTTAACCCATTTGGTCAACCAAGCCTTGGTCAATAAAACCGTAGAATGATGGTATAGGAATAAACAAGACTTAGATCCTTATGACTCTTAGACCATTCATATTTGTTTTTATTTATCTATTATCGTGCCTATACTTTACTATCTAGACTAATGATGCTAATGTAGCCTAGTTTTTGCAAGCTTAGCCTTTTACCAAGCTTGTTTGTGACATATATGTTAATGGAGGTACCCCACTAACATATTGTCTATCAGAACCGGTACATAATGGTCTGATCAAACGAGTGCACTTTGGTCTGCTTTTATTTATCGTTCTACGTGGATGGGGACATAGCTAAACTCACCCTCTAGAGTCCCATCCACGACTGTCTTGACCATTCCTTTGAAATTTTTAGTCGTCCTTGAATCACGTACTCGTATTCGATAAGATCGTCTTTTGAACCCCTTATTGCTGTCGCCTTCACCTATTCTAGAAGGACGAATGCGTTATACTAGGATCTCCTCTAGCCTTTCTATCGATAATGACCATTATCACTCTATGTTGCTACTCGTCCTTTCTCGGCCCTATCATGACCTTCCAATTCACTTAATATAGAAGTGAAATCTAATTCGTTCTCTAAAATCATGCCCTCAACCCACTCTCAAGAGACCATAACTTTAAGGCCTCTAATTTATTTTATTTTTCTTGAACCCATACTATTCTTTATTGCGCGTTATCTTAACCATTTATCTTCTTACGTTAATCCATGATTATCTTCGCCATGATTGAAATCGCGACTCTAATGCATGTTTTCATTAAACGTCATTCCTTGTAGCCTCTCACCACCACTACTAATTCTTAATTTCGAGGACGAAATTCTTTTAAGTTGGGTAGGATGTAAAACCCCTAAATTTCTACTATATTTTTTTTATTAAAATTTGTACTGATTTAAAATTTCATTATTGTACGTCGCGTAGTCGTATTATACGTCGCGTACGAAATTTTTATTTTTCGTAGTTGCTCGTCGAGTATGAATATGTGCGAGCGTACATATTTTATAAAAATATTTTTTTCTTTTTTATTATACACTTTCAAAATATTATATAACTATTATTCTTGCTATAAAAGACCTTTTGTTTTTATTAATCATAAATAATATTTTATTGTATACTAGGAAAAACATAATCATGTATGTATTATTCGCATACATATATTTCGTGATTATTTATCAGTCTATTTTAAATAAAAATATAATTTTTGAGATTTATTAATATTAATATTTTATTATTCAAAAAGATATTTAAAAATATTTATTATTTTATAAAATTATTATTATTGGTATTTCAAAAAATATATTTTGAAGTTATTGTTGCCATTTAAATCTTGATTTGATTTTCGGATTTATTAAAATAGTTAAATATTTGAAGTTTGATTTATCTCAATTGATTTTAAGCCAAAAGAAATTAATTAGATTTAAATTGGATTTGTATTTGGATTTGGATTTAAATTAATTTAAATTAAATTACGGATTATCTATTTTTGGGTTTAAACTATTCCTAGTTCCTATCCAACTGGAAATTCCCACATCCTATAAATAGGCAAGTACTCCTCCAATATTTTTATCATCTACATTATTCCTCCACAAATATTTCTCCATGAAGTGCGTGCACCGTGTCCGTGTTCCACCATCCACAATCTTATTCCATATTTACAACTACATTATCTTTCCCGTGTCGGACACACCCCGACACCAACAAAATCCTAAGCCTATTCCTATCCCTCTAACTCGTCCACCTACACCCACTGCCGACACGCCCTGCCTCCTTCACGCTCACCCCCTGTTTTCGACCCTGCCAACCAAAACACCACCACGCCGTACTCCTCAATTCTGAACCCGTCACCACAACTTCGATCTCCAGCAGCAACAACCCCTTCCGACCTCCTATTCCGACCAAAACCCGGCACCCCAAGAACCACCATCACCGCCAGACCCACTGCCTCGACCACCCGAACACCCATCCCTGTACTCCGATAATACCACCGCCGAAACTTCAGCCACCACCTACACGCCACCTGACCTCCCCGAGCACAGCCCGGCCACCACCATCAGCCAAGACCAACCCCCGCCACGACCATCATAGGCCGCAGCCACACAAAACCAAAAGCAACACCAAACCCACAAAACACCATCACCAACAAAAATTAGGTCGAGAAATCACCTGACTTTCGGCCTCGTCCCATCGACCGCCGCTCGGCCACGCGCAGAACCCCTGACCGCCGCCTCCATGGCTGGAACGCCGGCCTGGACCGCCCCACCCGTGGCCGCCGGCCAGATCTGGAGCCACCGCGCGCCGAACCTAGCTCCGCTCTCCTCCCTCGCCGCGTCGCCCCGCCTGGGCCGCATCCCGACCTCTCACGACCGCCACTCGTCCGCCGCTCACCTTCTTCCGACCGCCCCTCTCGATCTACTCCCCGACCCTCTCCGAAACTCCGCTCCCCGACCGCGCAAAGGACCCCATCGCCGGAAACCCATTCCTCCGCGCCTCGCCCAGAGCCGCCTCCTCCATGGCCGCGCCGCCCGCCGGCCTTCCTCTTCCTCCGCCACGCCGATCAGCCGCCGACGAGCCCAACGTTGCCACCCGCACTCCTCCTCCGTCCTTCCCTTCACTCTCCCTCACCCTTCCATTCCTCCGCCGCCCGATGCCGGAAAACCCCCATCTCCCGCTCTCTTCCTCATCCTCTCGTTCTCGTCTCTCTCACTCTCTCTCTCCCGTTCCTTTTTCTTTCTCAAACTTTTTCTTTCCTTTAATGTTTTCTCTCCACTGTGGAGAACAGAACATTATATAAAAGTTTTTACTATTATAATTGTATAGTTGCTGGTTATGTAACTTATGTTGCTTTCGAAGTAAATTTTTTTGTTTTGTTTACTTTATTATTATTACTATTATTATTATTATTATCATTGTTGTTATTATTATTATTATTATTATTATTATTATTATTATTATTATTATTATTATTATTTTCTTTCTTTATAAACTTTTCATTATTATTATTATCATTATTATTAGTTTTATTACTTTTACAGTGCTAAGTTTGCGATTATTTGGTTATTATTATCAATAAGTGGTTTTGATATATTATCATGGTTATCAAATATTTTCAAAGTCATCTTGTAAAAATGTATAAATACTATATTTGACTTAGTATTTTTTAAAATACTGTTTTAAAAACCATAAACAAATTTTCTGGATTACTGATATTTTATCTAGAAATATTTTGACCAAAAAATATAAATATATATATAGATTTCTACCTAAAATTGTATTTTGACAACTTAGAGTTTTTTTTTTTTTTTTGCCGAAAACGATTTTCTTGACTTTAAGTATTTTTGTATTTCTCCTAAAAATATTTTGACTTATGAAAACTAGGTTTAGGAATTATAAATATTTTCTAAAGCTCGTATATATAAATATTTATTTATCCATTATTCTTTGATTATTCTCCTGTCCGTATCCAAGTCCTATTGTTCCTATTCCTTCGCCCATTTCGAGACTACCTTATGTCATCCCTAACTAATTCGACCCTTCTGGACCCAATGGAACTTTCCGTGCCACCATCGGAGGTCACCTTGCATAGTTGTTACACCGAAGTTGCAGTTCGTACCACATTGATCATTGCAGCACACCAGGCGTACTATCAGGCAAGACACCTTGCCATTTGCTGTTTAATTATTTTAGCTCATATTTCATGCATGTTCACTATTTTTTTTATGCAAAATAAACTGTGATACATGGTATAACCTGTTAGAACTTACTGTTCATTTATATTTCCTGCTATATATTATTTTTCTCATATTAAACCTAGATTTAAGGGACCACCTTGTGTGTTGCATTCATTGGCCTTGACACGTTGTACCACGAAGTTGTGTATCACATGTAGAACACGGAAGTGCGTGATTGGCTGGCAACCAGTACGTAAAAGCCGTGCGATAGGAATAACCGCTAATAGAGGTTGCATGCTAGTTTGACTTTGCGGTTATAGTGGTTTTGTGTTGTGGATACAACACAGTAGGCATTGGGCGGGGAGGACAATTCCTTAGCGTATGGGCTTCTATGTACTTTCCTTTGTGACCCGGACACTCCGTTGGAGATACGGGGTTGATGACCCATGATTACTGACGGCCACTGACGATTATGCGGAATATCATGCTCTTACTGATGGGGCCTCTGGTGCCCAAGGGGGGACCATGCCGATCCTATTCAGCCAGGGTCCATGCGTAGGAAGGATTGTTCTTAACTATATTTCACTTAGAATGGTAGGCTACCTTATACGAGTACTTTTGGTTTGGGCACTTGTATCTGACCGTGTCTTGGAACAATAACTTATCGTGGATTAGTTCGTCACATCTTGTCCTTGTTTGGTTGTAGGTGTGACTTACTACTTCGATGAGAAGGTATTGAACCTTGTTGGGGTCCGGATACCATATTGGATTCATAGCATGGAAAGATACGTCACCGTGAATTAGTTTACCATCTCCTGTCCTTGTTTGGTTGGGGAGATGGTATGCTCGTTCAGTAGGTGTGTATTGGACCATGTTATAATTCGATTGACTTATTTATTTGAGCAATATTTATTCAGTTTATATGGCATGATATTATGTGTCATGTTACGTCCCTCTGAGGACCTGGTTATCTCCCCAGGTGTGTGCTATTGTCTTTCGCAGGTGCTCTAGCTCTAGCCGTGACTATCTCTATTTCTTCGAGGATGATTGCGCTTGGATCGTCTTCGCTTTGCTCGCCAAAAATCATTTATTCTATCATGTATTTTTCCTTTACTTGTTGGTAGTGGATTTGTCTCCGCCTAACATATTGTATCAAGACAATTCATTATCTCTATATGATGTCTGTTATTCATTTATTTTGCGTGGATGAGATTAGTTATGGTTCTACTGCATTTTACAGCTTATGTATTTATACGAGGCTTCCATATATTAGAGTATACTTCGTATGAATACAGCTGGCATGTCTACGTTCTTAGTCCTACATATTTTGCGACTAGGGCGTTACACACACACACACAGATATATATATATATATATATATATATATATATATATAGCTTATGTGCAATATAATATATAAATGTGTAGTGTGATAGTGTTATATGAATTAGAGAATTCATTAGCCTATACGTGTTTGGCCATGGCCTAGGTAGAGTGGCCTATGGCAGGGGGGGTGATACACTTGTGTATTACAAGGCTAATGAGACTTGTGTGGTATTTAGTTAGTTGACCTAGATTGACTTGTTAAGCCTAGGTTTGACCAACCTAGACTAGTTTGACCTAGTTTAATCCTGTTTGACCTTGTTTGACCTAACTAGACTAGAGTTGACCTAGTTTGACTGTTAGGGTTGACTAGAGTTGACCAAAGGTTGACTTTAGCCTAGATTGACCCCAAATATCATGTAGATGCATTATAGCAGTCTATTTTATTATTTTAGATATGTTGTGACTTGTACTGTTCTGATTAGGAGCCAGACACCACTCCCCAGGCAGTATTTTTTTCCGGACATCCAAGATATCAGGCGAGTACATTCTCTGACCGTTTTATACTTGTCTGGATTTATATTCTTGCTCTAGATTACTGTACCTGATACTGACACGATTGTTATCACGGATTGGTACTATATGGATCTTCTTTTGAGATGTTATCCCCTTGTATTCACTAAATCCATATTGTGATGTGCGCTTCACTTACATATTATATTTATTGAATACCCTTATCCTTGTATACTCATTGTGCATATTGTACTCTCATTATCACATGAGTCCCATGGATAGACCATTGTACAACTATTGTATAACATTGTACATCTATTGTATAACATTGTACACTATTGTATAAGATAACGTAACTGGAGTGGATCCTTGTGTATTGATTGGGCAGGGGGAGTAGAATTGGTTATGTAATCAAATCCTATTATACAATATTATATAATTATTGTATATGTCCATTGTGCACTCACATACAATGGAGTTACCATTGTATTATCCTAAACCGTTTACATAATTGTACTCTAAATCACATATTGCTTACAGTTCTTACCTATCATATATAGATATTTTCTATTATCAAATCTCTGCTATTTTTTATATACATTCTTCTTTCAGCATTTCCTGTATCTTACTCTATTGCATGCTTTATATTTCCTAACTTGATATGAACTATGTGAGATGTTTTGTGCTCGTTTCTGTCCTGACTGGACCCGTTGAAAATATTACAGAGGATGAGGATGAGGCCTGCGTAGACACCTACTATGGGACAGCTATAGATGATTCTTGTGACCCGGACTTCCAGTCGAATCCACTAGCTGTAGAGGCGGATGTTCTTTAGTTTAGGTTTCTCTTATTTCATGTTATTGGAGATTTGAGTTGTATATTAGGATCTTGTATATTCTGGATGTTGTTGAGTTTTATCATAGACACTTAGCATTATCTCTCTCTGTTATACTTCTTGCGTGGATTTCTGGTTTGCATATCCATCTATCTTATCGTATTCTACCTTAGTTGTGATTAAGATATATTCTGTTATGTCACCTCCATTCGGAGAGTATAACTGTATATTACCTTACTGTTAGATGTATGTGAACTAGGACAGCGTTCTACCGCCGATACTGCGGCGTAGGCTGGGCATATTTACCTCTCGTGCCCTTACTCTAGGATGTGGGTCGTGACACGTTTTTAGTGGTGGCCCATGCAGGTCGAGTTTATGTAGTGATATTCGAACTAGAGTATCACTACAGCCTGCAGTAGGATTAGGATATTTTGAAGGCACTCAATCACATTAGAAAAAACTCTTATCTAATTCATACCATCTCAGTTCTTGCTGATATTGTTCTCCTTTGAATATAACTGTCCTCCTTTGCTATTTCGACTCATTCTTAGCAATTGTTTCTTTTGATCTGTCTCCAGGATGGTTGAGATGAGATCACATCGCCAGGGCCAGGGGGATGCCGATGAGAGGTCTGCCACCTCTCATACTCAGCAGCCAGCCCCTGGTACCGCAGTCCCAGTCATGCCAGCTGGGGTAGGCGTTTCAGCTGCGTTCGAAGGAGCCCTTCCACCAGCAGCAGGGAACAGGCCGAGCCCAGTAGTTCCGGAGGTGCTTCAGCAGCAGCAGCCGCCTTCGGGGACAGTTGACGCCATTCAGCTGTTTGCCTTCTTCCAGCAGTTTATGGAGGGACCCAGCAGGTCCAGCAGCAGAGGCAGACAGCAGAGTTCAGCCGAGGCATTGATCTGGCCGTGACTATGGTGGAGAGAGTAGTAGATCGGCCAGCGGCAGCCCTACAGCCACAGCAGTCGAGAGAGAAGGACATCCAGGATTTTCAGAAGATGTACCCTAGGGACTTCCGAGTGACAGAGGGGATCCTGTATGCCAATGAGTGGATCGAGCACATGGAGGAGATATTCAAATTGGCTGAGATTCTAGCGAGGCTCCAGATAGAGGCGACAGACAGCATGATGCAGGATCTGGCCCGCACGTGGTACCAGACCGACCCGAGGGTTGGTACTACAGGACAGACTTGGGCAGCATTCAAGAAGCTGTTTAAGGAGAAGTTTTTTCCGAATGCAGCGCTAGGAGCCCTCGAGACCCAGTTCGAGGCCCTAGTCCAGGGCAGTCAGTCCGTGGAGGAGTATGCAGGAGAGTTCTACCGTCTGGACAGATTTGTCGAGGGGTTGTCCGAGGCGATGAAGGCCCGAAGGTTCAGAAAGGGATTGGTAAAGGAGGTGAAGTCCTATACAAAGAGTGCCCACGATGCCACTTATGAGAAGATCTTGGTGGGCACCTTAGCAGCAGAGGATGATCTTGAGCTGAAGCTCAAGAGGGGACGAGACACTGTCGGAGCCAGTAGCAGCGGAGGCCAGGCCAAGAAGCCTCACATACAGATTCAGCAGCATTATTAGCAGCCGATGGTCCACTTCCAGCAGCTGCAGCAGAGGCCTGTTCAGCATCAGGGACAGAGATAGATACTGTATCAGCAGGCACCCAGGCAACAGCAGAATACTATGTACAACTTTTGTAAGAAGCAAGGCCATGGGTGGGACGACTGTAGGAAGAGGCTGGGCATGTATTTACTTTGCAGTTCAGTAGAGCATCAGTATAGAGAGTGTCCCAAGAATCCGACACCATTGGCTCAGGTAGCACTAGGAGCTAGGGCTCCGACAGGGCAGCAGAGGGGACCACCATTGCAGACTCAGCAGCAGAGGTTCGTACAGCATCAGCAGCTGGCCAGGGGAGGCCAGCCAGGGCGAGCTTTCGCCATGATAGCCGAACATGCTCAGGCAGTGGGAGAGGTGCTTGCAGGTTCTGATCTTCTCGATTCCATTTCCACCTTGTCTCATTATACCTATCTTGAAATTCAATTCCATCTATTCCTATCTGTTTCCTCATTGTTGATAAGTTTTGATCTGGTGTTTCATTATGATTTAATTTTCTTCTGAGATAAGTCGTATGGGCTGGATCGCCTAAGTTATGGGTTCTAGAGTCTTCTGAGTCATGTTAGCTGGCATAGTGAGGACATGTAGTCAGATTTTGAACGTATTTCTCAGGTATAGGAATTTAAGGTTTTTGTGGCCAAGCATGCGGTAATGCAAAAATTTTAAATACCATGATTCTAGAGGTATGTGCCTTAGCCAAGGACTCTGTGATTATCGTAGCCTTGCTCACTAGAATGATGAAGATTCTGAGTATCATAATTTTGGACAGACGCATATGATTATCTGACGGTATGTTTGAGACTTTGATTGTGGGGTGTTTGACCTAGAAGGACTACTACCATTTTAATTTCGAGGACGAAATTTTTCTAAGGAGGATAGACTTGTAACACCCAGTTTTCTAAAATGAGGATAATTCTGAACTTTTGTATTTTTAATTATTTAATAATGGTATTTAAATCATAATATAATTTTTGGGGATTTTTATCATTTAAAAACTATTTTAAGTCATGACCTATGATTTTGGTGTTGCTAGTGTGACCTTACAGACTATTTGACCTAGAGCCTAACCATGTGGGTAGAGGTTCAATTTAGTGCATTTAGCCTAGAGAATATTTTGGTCATTTCTGAATTTATTTGAGCTTATTGTGATTTATTATAATTATTTGGCATTTAATATATATTATTTTGAATGGTGTGATTTTAATATTATTAATCAATTGCCTTGTGTTGTGTTTAGCCCTAACCTAGATTGACCTAACCTAGATTAATCCTAGTTAGTCATGGTTAGACTAAGTTAGATTTGGGATTGGTCATGGTTAGTCATGGCTAGTCATGATTTGTGATTTTGGCTAGTCATTAGTCATATTGATTTAGTTAAGACTAGTGATAGGCTACCTAGGTTTCATCTAGCCATTGATTTGTCTGGATTGATGGAGAACCCTTGGATTAACCCTAGCCCTAGATTTTAGGACAGCCATCTTTGGGATTCTCCCTATTTAATCCCTCCCAAAAACCCTTGCCTCCTTTATTCATTTCCTCATTCCTCAAGAACAAGGTGAGCTCCAACTTCATTCATTCTTAACTTCTCCATTTCTCATCCTTTTTCAACCAAACTTCTTGCATTGTAACCTAACCATCACCCTCTTGCTGTCCATGGAGGTAGAGGACTGTTTTAGAGATCTATTTGTGCTCGGGCTACAGTAGAAGAGGACTGTTCAGTACAGTTTTTGAGCTAGGAGAAACCCATTGCTAATCTCTCAAACCCTATCTAAACTATTGACTTATCATCATAGATGCATAGACCTAGGTCCCCTCTAGCTTCGGTAGGATCTGAACCAAACTTGTGTCAGATACGTGTCCGTATCGGACACGTATCAGTAGGCTAATAAGGTGTTCGACCTATGTCTCAATGGGTTGATTCTTGCTATTTTCAAAATATTTTTGAATAGAAAATTAGTTCTTCATGTTGCTTGTATGATTTTACACGACTGAGGTGATTTCGAGCCATGTCTGAGTCATACTGGACTCGTGGACACAGCCCCGCACGCGGCCAGGACTTCCCCTGCTGCTCGGGGCCTCGTGCTCAGTGTATAGGCCACTTGGCGACCCATGGTTAGACTGAGAGGAGGGGGCAGTGTCTGCGAACCTGTCCCCCAAGCCTCGTGTCCAATGAAGTCGTGTCGGACACACGGAGTCACGCGCACTGGTCATACGCGTGCGCCGTGTTCAGACGAATTGTGTTCTGATACGCGAGTCGTGTCCACTCTGGACATGACGTGGTCGTGTCATATTGGGTCCTATGTGTAGCCTGACACGTGGGCTACACGTGGGCATGACCACGAGATCCCACGTGTCGTGTGTCGTGTCCTACAGATACGTGTACGTGTGCACGACACTGTGCAACACTGGGTGCACCCCATGTGTTTGTATCATGTTAGACACGCTTGTGTCATGTTTTCGGGACACGTGAGGACACACAAGACACGTATATACATGCTTCACTAATTACCAACAATTAATTATGATTTTTATGATTATTTTTAGGATCGAATCATCAATTCCTATATGGCACTGATACCCGATTGTCTTTGGGCTGAGATATGATATTCCTGGGTTAATTTCATTCTAATTTTGTATTAATGATTTATTAGATTACCTGCATTTGTAATAGACTATGGGATATTGGATATTGGTTTAGATTTGGTGTTTACCAGATAGACTCTTGGTTTCATGTTGAGTTGCTACTGATTTCCTTTTTGACTGTCAAGTTGATTTTGGTATTAAAACTGAGAACACATGGCTGGAA
This sequence comes from Iris pallida, assembly GCA_029216955.1. Taxonomy (NCBI): domain Eukaryota; kingdom Viridiplantae; phylum Streptophyta; class Magnoliopsida; order Asparagales; family Iridaceae; genus Iris; species Iris pallida. Next base: position 45,411 of record JANAVB010010762.1, read on the forward strand.
TATTAACCCTGGGTTGAAGAGTATTTCTACTGATTTTAAATAATGATTAAGTAGTCGTTTGATTCACCTACATGTTTAATAAGTAATGTTCATGATATGTTGTGAGTTGTGTGAACAATGGGCTTGGAAATTCGAATTGAGGTTGCCAACTTCTTGTTGTTTGAACTGTCAAATTCCAGGTTTTAGGACTGTCTTCCTAGCTGTGTTTGTGTTGCAATTGAACTGTCAAGTTGGGTTTTTTGAAAAACCTGAGAACACACAGGTTTTTCCCTTATCTAGTTCACTGTCACACTCTCACACAAATCTGGGATTCACTCACAGTTCACACACACAGGCCATTCCCCTTAGCACTGTCACACACACACACACATGGTCTTCACTGTTGCTAATCCTGAAAATAGGAACACATATACACACATTGCTAAATTCTGTACACACAATATCCTGAACGCACGCCACCTCTTTATGCTCACTTTCACTACACTCTCACTCATTCCACACATGCTCACACACTCATGATTCACTCACAGTTCACTCTCACACCAATCCAAACACACACACACATGACTGTCACTCCCCGTTCCCAGAATGCGTATTTTAATACGTATATTGCCTGAATGTATTTATTTAGCATTTATCATGTAGTATCCTGTATTTAAATTCTTAATAACTTCATGTTAATTAATTATCTGTATTTTATTTTCCGCACTTTATTTTTCTGCAATTCTATTATCTGCTCTTTAAATTTTTATGTTAATTAATTAGCTGCTCTTTAATTTTCATGTTAATTTATTTCCTGCAATTTTATTTCTATATTTCTTTCTGCAATTTTTATTACCTGTATTTTATTTCCTGCTTTAGTCTTACTTTCGGGTTAGCCTTGTTGGACCCGTGCAACCCGACCCATTGGACCCATAGAACCCGGCCCAACTCCCACCTACCACCCCTTCCATATTTTAAAGCCACCCTCACCATTCTCTCTCCTCATTACTCATTCTCACCATTACTCCTCTTCTTCTTCTTCATTACTCTCTCCATCTACCAAACCGTAGGCAAGTGCCAACTTGCTTCTTGATGGATCCCCATTATTATTGTTCCATCATCCTCCTTATTTGATTCTAAGTCTCTTTAGTACTTAGCATTTTCAATTTCCATGGCTAATTTGTTGTAGATCTAAGTTTGTTACATTTTTGGGTTTCTTAGATTTTGATCTAGTAAACTTTGTTATCTTCAAGTTTTGATGGTTCCATATTGTAGAGAATTTCGTTCTACCCAATTTTGACCTAATGAAGTTCGACTTTGGACTCTGGATAAAAGTTTTATGGAACTTTGAAGCTTGGGTTCATGGTGTTCTTCTTCTCTGAAACTTGAAGAAGAAGAAGAACAGTACTTGACTTGACCGCATGAATAATTCATGCGGCAAATGATTCCTAGCCGCATGGGTTGTTCCCTTCTCAGCCGCATGGAAAGTTTCTACCCGGCCACATGAGACTCATATGAGCCTAGCCGCATAGGGAGTTCTCCTAGCCGCATGGACTTCCCCACTTAACCGCATATGCGCCCCTGTCTTTCTTGACCGCATGGATTTCTCTCCAAATCCAGCCGCATGAACGAGGCTCACTCGCTGGCCGCATGAGGTCCTGAACCTTATAGCCGCATAAGCAATCTCCTTGACCCGGCCACATGGGGTTCGACTTGGTTGAGCCGCATGGACTCATTTACCGCCAGCCGCATGAGTACCCTTTCCGCTGACCGCATGTGTCTTGCCTTTTTCGGCCGCATGAGCCCAATTCATCTTCAGCCGCATAGGTTCCTGCCTCTTCAGCCGCATGTGCCTCTACCCCCTGAGCCGCATGAGCCCGACTCCTTTCCTTGCCGCATAAGATCCATCCTGGCCGCATTAGACTTAGCCGTATGACTATTCTATAGCCCTGAATATTGATATTTTATTAGATATTTTACGCCTTTTGGCATAAACTCGGTAAATCATGATATGATAATATTGTTAATATCAATTGTTATGTGGAATGTGCCTTGTGTCCCGATTGATTCTTGGGATACCCAGTATGACTGGGACTTGACCATGAGAGTTATAGACTCGACCCCCGTTTAATGCTAATTGACTTTCATGCCTTGTTACCATTGATAATAATGGTTACCTTGACTAAATTGATCATGCGTTCCTAGTTGGAACTAAAGAGGCTGGCTAGTCGCCTTATTGAATTGAATGAATGAGACACGTTCATGAAATGAACTATTGTAATCGACTGGCTAATCTCGAATATTGACATACAGACACATACAGGCTTCAAATTATTTATTTAATTATTTAGTTATTTTTCTACGAAAACAGCATGTGTACTTTATGGTCAAGGCATGATTTCCGTAGTTAGATTTGATTGTTGCATTACGCTATGTAAGACCTGCAACCTAACCGCACTGGTATCGTTGTAGAGTTGTGCATATCGTACCCCGTACGAAAGTACTCATTTGAATGACCATGATCCACGGCATGGGATTTCACTCAACGTAGGGACTATTAAGTTAAATAAAATAATGATTGCATGGAGAGAATGGATTTCCGAGTTCTTACATGGCAGCCCCCTTGGAACGAGTAGTACCCGACGGGCCGGCTGGTTCCCACAGATACTGTAAATCTGTCACACGGGCAGGGAACAGTATCTGCTTTTATTATTATTGTATATTGTATAATGACGGGCGTCCTGCTAGGACTCGTCTAATTCATGCATGGGCCAATTGATTGACTGGATAGACTAGCCTTGCTTGCACATAGTAAGAACTGAGGAATCCCTAATTGCATTATTCCAGGATAACTTGGAGCTAATAATAGCAAGCCGTAGGAGTTGATTGGCCGTTCAAGATGATTTGTTTGTGCACTATACTCTGTTACCTAACTGGGATGATCAGAATGTCAGGACATGACGGGCCAACTTCTGTCCTTGTTTGGTTGGGAGGTTGGTTCGAAGTGTCTTGATATGGTGTGAGTCCTAGTAGCAAGCAGAGATCTATTATTATATTCTCTTACTTACTGGTTTAGTCCTTCATATCGTCCTCCCTTGTGGTACTTGCTATTAGAGGTCTAACCTCTCTGGTTTTGCATGGCCAGATTTAGAGCCAGTCCCCGAGGATCCAGCTTACTTCTACCTCCAAGATGGTCAACACTAGAAGGATGATCGCAGGAGGCCTCGAGTGGGTTTCTTGCTTCCCCGCTCGTTTTGTTATCTACTTTATACCTTGCCGTTTGGCACCGACATGTTAGTCGGATTGTCTTGTACTTACTTTTGTATAATTGTAATTAAGTCAGACTGCAGCTGATAACAATTGTGTATACTTACTACATCATCTGGCTGTATTTTGTAAAGCCAAATCTCAAGAACATTTTGACTGAGCATTTGGGATGCCTTACTGCTTTACCTTACATGTTCTATATTTCTGTTTCTTGTTTGAATGATTGAGACAATAGATGTGTAATGACCATAGTAAGACTTTTATGTAGTATGCACCCCCTCGTCTGGTTAGACAGCATTGATCGTATTATACGGTATTCTTCTACCCATAATACGTAGCTGGCTGAGTCACTCCCCCGCTCTCCAGTATTCTGGTTCTGGGGCGTGACAAGGTTTTAGTGGTGGCCCATGCAGGTCTGATTTCAGACTTGTGGGGTGTTTTGATTTATAGGATGTCTCAATCACACGTGTTCCCCCTTGATCTCATGATTCGTTGTTCTCAACCCTTGCTTGACATTCCGGTATCCTTTGACTTCATTGATCCTTCATGTCCGGTCGTTTGATTGTTCTCTTGTCCCTTTTCTTAGGGGCACCTCGTCCGCACCTGTCAGAGCTGGACAGCAACATGGACAACCTGACCCTGTTGGTCAGCATCAAGGGCCAGTCTCACCTCAGGAGACTATCCAGGAAGAAGTGATAGTAGAACCAGCGGTTGGACCGCAGTATCCAGATATTCCAGACCCACCCATAGTTCCACCTACCCCTGTGGAAGTGCACACACCAGCCCTTCTGGAGATCATGAGAGGAATGATGGCTACCCAACAATACCAGATGTTAGCCCAGCAGCGTATGCACGCTCAGTTGCAGGAGCAGAATGTACTACTCAACCAAGGATTGCAGACGGCATTGGAAAGAGGGGCGAGGCCAGATTCAGGAGCGTCAGCCCGATTTTGCAAGTACAACCCCCGCCGTTTCGAAGGCACGGAGGATGCCATCTCAGCAGATGCATGGCTTAAGGATATCGAGGCTATCCTGACAGCCGCTAAGGTACCGGCAGAAGAACGTGTGGATCTAGTGAAGTTGTTACTTCAGGATCTCGCACGTGATTGGTGGGAAGCAGAGAAAGTAGGCATCAGACGTCCTGTTGCATGGGACGATTTTACTGCAAGGTTCAAGACGAAGTATTATGGAGTTGTGGCACAGTTTGAGCTACAACAGAAGTTTATCAGCCTCAGACAGGCTGGCAAGACTGTAGATGCTTATGCAGCGGAGTTCTGCAGATTGAGTAAATTTGCCCCAGAGATGGTAGCAACGGAGCGCCAGAGGGCTATGAGGTTTCAGCAAGGGTTTCATCTTGAGCTCTTGCAATTGATAGAAGGGCACAATTACCAGACTTTTGATGAGATATTGACGGCGACCCGAAGGCATGAGATCACCATTCAGAGGCTTGCGGCAAGGACTGGGGGTCAGAAGAGATCCCACAGTCAGATTGAAGGAGGAGGGGGAGCAGCACCCCGAACAACAGCACCATCCCCTGGCATTCGTATCCACGATGTGGCGATACGAGGGCCAGCACCACCACCAAGGCAACAACAACAGCAACAGAGGAAGAACCAGCAACCCCCGACGGGCTGCACTTATTGTGGGAAGATGGGGCACACTAGAGATGTGTGTCGGACATTGAATGGACTGTGTCTGATATGTGGAAACCCAGATCATCGGGTTACCACATGTCCTATGAATTCGAAGGCAGGAGGACCAGGGCAGCAGTTTCCTGCTCTGCCAGCACCAGGGGCAGGACAGTATCGAGGACCAGCATTGGCAGTGAGGCCATTGGCGCAGCGTCCGTTAGTATCACAGGCTCAGATGTTTCGGCAGCAGGGGCCGCCGATGCAGTAACACCAGCATAGACCACCCCAGCATCATCAAGGAAGGGGCCAGCAGCAGCACCAGGCTAGGCCACAGCATGAAAACCAACAAGGAGGTCGAGGGCAGGCATTCACTCTGTCCTTGGAAGAGGCATTGGCATCGAAAGATGTTGTGGCAGGTAACATTCTTGTCGCCTCTTATCCGCAGTAGCATTGTTTGATTCGGGAGCATCCCACTCATTTATATCTGCATAATTTGCAACACGACTAGGAGTGGAGTTCGAGGCATTGCCAGGGAGGTTGAATATACTCACTGGTAATGGGCTCGTAGGAGTTAGTAGAGTTATTCTAGCGTGTAGTGTTGTAGTTTACGGGCATTCCTTACCCGCCCAGTTGATAGAATTTTCTGTTGGAAATTTTGACGTTATCTTAGGCATGGACTGGCTGAAAGACAGTCATGCGACAATAGATTGTCGTAGTGGGAGTATATCTTTTGATATTCCAGGCATGAAGAGGTTCACCCTAGTCAGATCAGAGGCAATTCAGCAAGAGCAGGGAGTAGTGACGGCAATGGAAGAAGTTCAAGTTCCGAAGGTAGTTGAAGAATTTTTAGACGTATTTTCCGAAGAACTTCCCGGTCTTCCACCGGTTAGAGATATTGAGTTCAGTATAGAATTGGCACCAGGAACTAAACCGATATCAGATCGGGTTTACAGAATAGCGGATTCAGAGCAGGCCAAGGTTTATCATCATATAGAGGAATTGAAGGAGAAGAAGTTCATCCAAGCTAGCGTGTCACCATGGGCAGCACCAGTGGTACTTGTAGGAAAGAAGGATGGATCATCCAGATTATGCATTGACTACAGGAAGCTTAATGCGGCAACAGTAAAGAACAAGTACCCATTACCCAGGATCGACGACTTATTTGATCAGTTGAGCAAGGCTAGAGTTTTCTCCAAGATAGATCTTCGTTCAGGGTATCATCAGGTGAGGGTTCGGAAGGAGGATATTCCCAAGACAGCATTCAGGTCAAAGTATGGGCATTATGAATTCTTAGTAATGCCGTTTGGTTTGACCAATGCTCCAGCAACATTCATGGATTTGATGAACCGCATCTTTATGCCATATTTAGATCAGTTTGTCGTAGTATTTCTCGACGACATTCTTGTGTACTCTGCTAGTGAAGAGGAGCATGAAGACCACCTCAGGAAAGTGTTGCAGGTTCTGAGAGAGAACCAGTTGTATGCCAAGCTCAGCAAGTGTGAGTTCTGGACGGATCATATTTCATTTTTGGGTCATATTGTATCAGGAACTGGAGTAGCAGTGGATCCCAAGAAGGTAGAAGCAGTGAAGAGTTGGCCAGTACCCAAGACCGTAGCTGATGTACGGAGTTTCTTGGGATTGGCAGGATATTACAGAAGGTTTGTGTCAGACTTTGCAAGACTTTCATCACCCATGACCCGCTTGACACGGAAGGATGTACCATTCGTTTGGTCGGCAGAATGTCAGGCATCATTTGAGAATCTGAAGCAGAAGTTGATATCAGCACCTATTCTTACATTGCCAGTGGGACCCGGAGGTTTTACTGTATATTATGATACGTCAGGTAAAGGACTTGGATGTGTCCTTATGCAACATAGGAAGGTGATAGCATATGCATCTAGGCAGCTTCGGGACCACGAGAAGAATTACCCAACTCATGATTTGGAGTTAGCGGCAGTAGTATTTGCTCTGAAGCTATGGAGACATTACTTATATGGTGACCGAGTGGAGATGTACACAGATCATAAAAGTCTGAAGTACATCTTTACTCAGAAGGAGCTGAACATGAGGCAGAGAAGATGGTTGGAGTTGATCAAGGATTATGACGTGGAGCTTCAGTATCATCCAGGCAAGGCTAATGTGGTAGCAGACGCTCTCAGCAGGAGAGGCGGCGCATTTATGTTGACAACGCAGAAGCACATCTTAGAAGACCTTCAGGAGATGGGCATCGAAGTTATACTTCCTAATGATGTAGGAGTTCTGGCTAGTCTACAAGTCCAATCTGACTTAGTAGACAGGATCAAGGCAGCTCAGGCACAGGACCCAAGGATTCAGAAGCTTAGGGCCGAATGTGAGTCAGGACTCAGAAAGAAGATGCAAATTCATGAAGATCGTACGCTTAGGTTTGGATCACGTCTATGTGTACCTAGTGGAGATATCAGACAGGAAGTTATGGCAGAAGCTCACAGTTTCCAGTATTCTGTACATCCTAGAGGGACCAAGATGTACCAAGATATCAAGCAGCACTTCTGGTGGAACGGGATGAAGAGGGAGATAGCTAGATTTGTTTCCCGTTGCTTGGTATGTCAGCAAGTGAAGGCAGAACAACAGAGGCCAGCTGGATTATTGCAACCGCTTCCTATTCCGGAATGGAAATGAGAACATATTACAATGGACTTTGTGACCGGTTAACCGAGATCACCAAGTGGTAAAGATGCTATTTGGGTGATAGTGGATCGGCTTACAAAGGTAGCACATTTTCTCCCTTTCAGAGTAGGGCAATCTACAGAAAAATTGGCAGAGTTGTATATGCAACAGATAGTCAGGCAGCATGGAGTCCCTGTCAGTATTGTGTCCGATAGAGATACCCATTTCACATCACATTTCTGGAAGAGCTTGCATCATAGTCTGGGTACCAAGTTAAGATTTAGCACGGCTTACCATCCACAGACGGATGGGCAATCAGAAAGGACAATTCAGACTTTGGAAGACATGTTACGAGCTTGCACCCTAGATTTTGGAGGGTCTTGGGAAAGCCATCTGCACTTAGTTGAGTTTCCATACAACAACAGTTATCAAGCCAGTATCCAGATGGCGCCATTTGAGGCATTATATGGTAAGAAGTGCAGGTCGCCACTAGCATGGAATGATATCGGAGAGAGGAAGATGTTAGGCCCAGAAATGATTGTTCAGACGGTTGAATTAGTTAAGGAAATTAGAGAGCGACTTCGTGTTGCGCAGGATCGGCATCGTCATTGGGCGGACCAGCATCGTAGGCCGTTAGAGTTCTCTGTTGGGGACCACGTATTCTTGCGGATCTCACCTACTCGTGGGGTCATTAGATTTGGCGTTCGCGGGAAACTGAGTCCGCGGTACGTAGGCCCATTTGTTATCCTTGATCGGATAGGCGATGTTGCTTATCGTTTATCACTCCCATCTTCGTTACGAGAGGTGCATGACGTATTTCATGTATCTCAATTGCGAAGGTATGTATCGGACCCCAGCCATATCCTCGATCATTCAGAACTGGTTGTTGGTACCAACCTGTCTTACGAGGAGCAGCCTGTGTCCATCTTGGACCGAAGAGAGAAGATACTCAAGAACCGAACAATTAACCTTGTCCGGGTTGCTTGGGGTCATCACTCTTTGGGAGAGTCAACGTGGGAACGTGAGGATGATATCCGATCACGGTATCCACATCTGTTTGACTCACAAGGTATATCTTTTTCTGTATACCTTGATTGTCCTGATTTCTCATGCTTATCACCTTATGGGTCGAATTGCTTGATATCGTAGATTGATGGATTTACATATATGTTACTTACTATGGATATTGTAAAAGGATTGCTTCATTAAATTGCTTGTACTTAGATTGGTTTAGCCCCGATATTTCTATCCTGCTTGGATTTGAAATTCCGAGGACGGAATTTTTCTAAGGAGGGTAGAGATGTCACTCCCCGTTCCCAGAATGCGTATTTTAATACGTATATTGCCTGAATGTATTTATTTAGCATTTATCATGTAGTATCCTGTATTTAAATTCTTAATAACTTCATGTTAATTAATTATCTGTATTTTATTTTCCGCACTTTATTTTTCTGCAATTCTATTATCTGCTCTTTAAATTTTCATGTTAATTAATTAGCTGCTCTTTAATTTTTATGTTAATTTATTTCCTGCAATTTTATTTCTATATTTCTTCCTGCAATTTTTATTACCTGCATTTTATTTCCTGCTTTAGTCTTACTTTCGGGTTAGCCTTGTTGGACCCGTGCAACCCGACCCATTGGACCCATAGAACCCGGCCCAACTCCCACCTACCACCCCTTCCATATTTTAAAGCCACCCTCACCATTCTCTCTCCTCATTACTCATTCTCACCATTACTCCTCTTCTTCTTCTTCATTACTCTCTCCACCTACCAAACCGTAGGCAAGTGCCAACTTGCTTCTTGATGGATCCCCATTATTATTGTTCCATCATCCTCCTTATTTGATTCTAAGTCTCTTTAGTACTTAGCATTTTCAATTTCCATGGCTAATTTGTTGTAGATCTAAGTTTGTTACATTTTCGGGTTTCTTAGGTTTTGATCTAGTAAACTTTGTTATCTTCAAGTTTTGATGGTTCCATGTTGTAGAGAATTTCGTTCTACCCAATTTTGACCTAAGGAAGTTCGACTTTGGACTCTGGATAAAAGTTTTATGGAACTTTGAAGCTTGGGTTCATGGTGTTCTTCTTCTCTGAAACTTGGAGAAGAAGAACAGTACTTGACTTGACCGCATGAATAATTCATACGGCAAGTGATTCCTAGCCGCATGGGTTGTTCCCTTCTCAGTCGCATGGAAAGTTTCTACCCGGCCGCATGAGACTCATTTGAGCCTAGCCGCATAGGGAGTTCTCCTAGCCGCATGGACTTTCTCCACTTAACCGCATATGCGCCCCTGTCTTTCTTGACCGCATGGATTTCTCTCCAAATCCAGCCGCATGAACCAGGCTCACTCGCTGGCCGCATGAGGTCCTGAACCTTATAGCCGCATAAGCAATCTCCTTGACCCGGCCGCATGGGGTTCGACTTGGTTGAGCCGCATGGACTCATTTACCGCCAGCCGCATGAGTACCCTTTCCGCTGACCGCATGTGTCTTGCCTTTTTCGGCCGCATGAGCCCAATTCATCTTCAGCCGCATAGGTTCCTGCCTCTTCAGCCGCATGTGCCTCTACCCCCTGAGCCGCATGAGCCCGACTCCTTTCCTTCCCGCATAAGATCCATCCTGGCCGCATTAGACTTAGCCGCATGACTATTCTATAGCCCTGAATATTGATATTTTATTAGATATTTTACGCCTTTTGGCATAAACTCGGTAAATCATGATATGATAATATTGTTAATATCAATTGTTATGTGGAATGTGCCTTGTGTCCCGATTGATTCTTGGGATACCCAGTATGACTGGGACTTGACCATGAGAGTTATAGACTCGACCCCCGTTTAATGCTAATTGACTTTCATGCCTTGTCACCATTGATAATAATGGTTACCTTGACTAAATTGATCATGCGTTCCTAGTTGGAACTAAAGAGGCTGGCTAGTCGCCTTATTGAATTGAATGAATGAGACACGTTCATGAAATGAACTATTGTAATCGACTGGCTAATCTCGAATATTGACATACAGACACATGCAGGCTTCAAATTATTTATTTAATTATTTAGTTATTTTTCTACGAAAACAGCATGTGTACTTTATGGTCAAGGCATGATTTCCGTGGTTAGATTTGATTGCTGCATTATGCTATGTAAGACCTGCAACCTAACCGCACTGGTATCGTTGTAGAGTTGTGCATATCGTACCCCGTACGAAAGTACTCATTTTAATGACCATGATCCACGGCATGGGATTTCACTCAACGTAGGGACTATTAAGTTAAATAAAATAATGATTGCATGGAGAGAATGGATTCCCGAGTTCTTACATGGCAGTCCCCTTGGAACGAGTAGTACCCGACGGGCCGGCTGGTTCCCACAGATACTGTAAATCTGCCACACGGACAGGGAACAGTATCTGCTTTTATTATTATTGTATATTGTATAATGACGGGCGTCCTGCTAGGACTCGTCTAATTCATGCATGGGCCAATTGATTGACTGGATAGACTAGCCTTGCTTGCACATAGTAAGAACTGAGGAATCCCTAATTGCATTATTCCAGGATAACTTGGAGCTCATAATAGCAAGCCGTAGGAGTTGATTGGCCGTTCAAGATGATTTGTTTGTGCACTATACTCTGTTACCTAACTGGGATGATCAGAATGTCAGGACATGACGGGCCAACTTCTGTCCTTGTTTGGTTGGGAGGTTGGTTCGAAGTGTCTTGATATGATGTGAGTCCTAGTAGCAAGCAGAGATCTATTATTATATTCTCTTACTTACTGGTTTAGTCCTTCATATCGTCCTCCCTTGTGGTACTTGCTATTAGAGGTCTAACCTCTCTAGTTTTGCATGGCCAGATTTAGAGCCAGTCCCCGAGGATCCAGCTTACTTCTACCTCCAAGATGGGCAATACTAGAAGGATGATCGCAGGAGGCCTCGAGTGGGTTTCTTACTTCCCCGCTCGTTTTGTTATCTACTTTATACCTTGCCATTTGGCACCGACATGTTAGTCGGATTGTCTTGTACTTACTTTTGCATAATTATAATTAAGTCAGACTGCAGCTGATAACAATTGTGTATACTTACTACATCATCTGGCTGTATTTTGTAAAGCCAGATCTCAAGAACATTTTGACTGAGCATTTGGGACGCCTTACTGCTTTACCTTACATGTTCTATATTTCTGTTTCTTGTTTGAATGATTGAGACAATAGATGTGTAATGACCATAGTAAGACTTTTATGTAGTATGCACCCCCTCGTCTGGTTAGACAGCATTGATCGTATTATACGGTATTCTTCTACCCGTAATACGTAGCTGGCTGAGTCACTCCCCCGCTCTCCAGTATTCTGGTTCTGGGGCGTGACAATGACAATGCACATTCCTGTCACACATTTTCCTATCATTCCCTAACACACACAGTCCACTTTAGCACAGACACATACACAAGACGTACACACACACACATATAAAATTGACACACACTCACACACACTCTACTACATGTACACACACACACATTGCTATGATTCACACACCATGTGACACATTGCCTATTTACATATCTACCCCTCTATGCCTATGTGTACACATATGTGTATATATATATATATATATATATATATATATATATATATATATATATATATATATATATATATATATATATATATATATATATATATATATATATTTATATATATATATTTTTATATATATATATATATATATATATATATATATATATATATATATATATATATATATATATATATATATATAAATATATATATATATAAAATAAATATATATATATATATATATAATATATATTATCTAGCTTATGTGTAATGTAATATATAAATGTGTAGTGTGATAGTGTTATATGAATTAGATAATACATTAGCCTATATGTGTTTGGCCATGGCCTAGGCAGAGTGGCCTATGGCAGGGGGTGTGATACACTTGTGTATCACTAGGCTAATGAGACTTGTGTGGTATTTAGTTAGTTGACCTAGATTGACTTGTTAAGCCTAGGTTTGACCAATTTAGACTAGTTTGACCTAGTTTAATCCTGTTTGACCTTGTTTGACCTAACTAGACTAGAGTTGACCTAGTTTGACTGTTAGGGTTGACTAGAGTTGACCAAAGGTTGACTTTAGCCTAGATTGACCCCAAACATCATGTAGATATATTGTAGCAGTCTATTTCATTATTTTAGACATGTTGTGACTTGTACTGTTCTGATTAGGAGCCAGACACCACTCCTCAGGCAGTACTTTCTTCCGGACATTCAGGATATCAGGCGAGTACATTGTCTGACCGTTTCATACTTGTCTGGATTTACATTCTTGCTCTAGATTACTGTACTTGATGCTGACACGATTGTTATCACGGATTGGTACTATATGGATCTTCTTTTGAGATGTTATTCCCTTGTATTCACTAAATACATATTGTGATATGCGCTTCACTTACATATTTTATTTATTGAATACCCTTATCCTTGTATACTCATTATGTATATTGTACTCTCATTATCACATGAGTCCCGTGGATAGACCATTGTACAACTATTGTATAACATTGTACATCTATTGTATAATATTGTACACTATTGTATAAGATAACATAACTGGAGTGGATCCTTGTGTATTGATTGGGAAGGAGGAGTAGAATTGGTTATGTAATCAAATCCTATTATACAACATTGTATAACTATTGTATATGTCCATTGTATACTCACGTACAATAGAGTTACCATTGCATTGTCCTAAACCGTTTACATAACCATATTATACTCTAAATCACATATTGCTTACAGTTCTTACTTATCATATATAGATATTTCCTATTATCAAATCTCTGCTATTTTTCATATACATTCTTCTTTCAGCGTTTCCTGTATCTTACTCTATTGCATACTTTATATTTCCTAACTTGATATGAACTGCATGAGATGTTTTGTGCTCGTTCCTGTCCTGACTGGACCCGTTGAAAATATTACAGAGGATGAGGACGAGGCCTGCGTAGACACCTACTATGGGACAGCTATAGATGACTCTTGTGACCCGGACTTCCAGTCGGATCCACTAGCTGTAGAGGATGATGTTCCTTAGTTTAGGTTTCTCTTATTTCATGTTATTGGAGATTTGAGTTGTATATTGGGATCTTGTATATTCTAGATGTTGTTGAGTTTTATCTTAGACACTTAGCATTATCTCTCTCTGTTGTACTTCTTGCATGGATTTCTGGTTTACATATCCATCTATCTTATCGTATTCTACCTTAGTTGTGATTGAGATATATTATGTTATGTCACCTCCATTCAGAGAGTATAACTATATATTACCTTACTGTTAGATGTATGTGAACTAGGACAGCGTTCTACCGTCGACACTGCGGCGTAGGCTGGGCGTATTCACCTCTCGTGCCCTTACTCTAGGGTGCGGGTCGTGACACTTACCTTACTTGTACTTGTGCATTGCTTTCATGTAGGGCCGGCCTGGATCTCCAGGTTTACCTGTGCTTGTTCTTGTGCATAGCTGGTCATATGGATAGCCTGATCCTAGTCCCAAACCGATCACATAATAAACTAATATCTCAAGACACTGTTAGTAGTAGTACATGTTCTATTCCAGATTATCATATGATGTTACACTGTATCCATGATTACTTGCAGTACAATATTACCATGACATGCTCACATGATTTCCCTATTTTTTCACTGTTCAGTTCTACTTATCCATCATGTATTTCATTATTTTCTGTTATTTATAGTTTTTGTCAACTTAACTGGAACCGATGTTAGTTTTTGTATTTTGCTTTAATCCTGACTGGATAACCAATATTTTTAGGAGTTGTTATGCCCCCACATACTTGGACCACATGACGTTACTAGCTGAGATAAGTTCTCGATATTCCATTTACCGTGAGTTGTCTTCTGTGAGCTCTAGGCCATTATTCCTTATTTATATTCATGTTTCGTTGTCGGATTTGTCTTCGACACATTCTTGATATGTATGATCATTTGTAGATTCTATTTGATTTAGTGATATTGTTATCTCTTCTTATTCATATCTTCTTTAGATGTATGTGATTTGAGTATAGGTTGTTGTTGTAGATATATACTGTGTACTTGACAGCATTCTATCGTCGATACTGCGACTAGGCTAGACGTGGCCCGCGTACTTATGCCCAAATATTCGGAGGCGGGTCGTGACAGACACTTACCTAAGTATCTAAATTACCTAGCTAGCACTTACCTTTGACACTAACTATACATACTTACCTAAGTATCTAAGATACCTAGCTAGCACTTAACTCATCAAAGTACCTGAAATGAAGTATCCTTGTAATCCGTTCTCTCAAAAGAAAATGCAACACAAAAGTCTTGCAGAAGTAAAAAAAAAATTGAGAGGCCGGCTCACATGGACACTTGATTTTAGGCTATACACACTCACATCTCCCTCTCTGCCTATGTATCTAACTTACCTAAGTATATAAGATACCTAGCTAGCACTTACCTAGGATACAGTTTCAAATACCTATGACATTAACTATACATACTACCTAAGTATATATCTAAGATACCTAGCTAGCACTTAACTCATCAAAGTACCATGAAATGAAGTGTCCTTGTGAGCCGTTCTCTCAAAAGAAAATACGACACAAAAGGCTTGCAGACGTAAATTTCCTTTTGAGAGGCTGGCTCACTTGGACACTTGATTTCAGGCTACACACGCTCACATGAGTATTAAATAAGTATTGTCACATGTTCAATGGCAGTCATTATCTTCAAAGAAAATTTATTTCTGCAAACCTTTTGAGGCTTTTAGAGTAATACATGATTTCAAAAAAATACTAGAAAAGGCTAAGTATTATAATTTTTATTTTATAGGATTTTTCTTTCTTTGTTATTTTTTAAATTTTTTACTCCTTTCGTTCTATATATTTTCTCTTTTTTTATAAAATCTGTAAAACTCTAAAAGTTTCAAAAAGGCTTACAGATGTAAATTTACTTGTCAGAGAAAGACTGACATAGACACTTGACTTCGGGCTAACAAGGACACTTACCTATGTATTTAAGATACCTAGCTAGCACTTACCTATGACACCAACTATATACACTTGCCTAAGTATCTAAGATACGTAGCTAGTACTTACCTAGGATACAGTTTCAAATACCCATGACAATAACTATATATACTTTTCTAAGTATCTAAAATCCTAGCTAGCTAGCACTTACTCATCGAAGTGCCCTGAAATGAAGTGTCCTTGTGAGTCGTTCTCGTAAAAGAAAATAAGACACAAAAGGCTTACAGACATAAATTTTCTTTTGTGAGGCCGACTCATATGGACACTTGATTTCAGGCTACACACGTTCATCAAAGTACCCTGAAATCATGTTACATAACAGCAAATTGCTGCTTGCTAACCCCCCTTCATTGATGTGCACAATGTCATATCGCTCTCTACCTATGTATCTAACTTGCCTATCTACCTATTCATCTATCTATTGATCCACATGTTTTCTTTGTATACCAGTTAACCTACACTCATAATATAGCATTGTCATTGCACATACACACTCCTACATGTACTCACATAAGGGTATATACACACAACCACATTGCTCACATCCCTCAACACACAAGCACACAAGTACCCCTCCCCAAGTGTGCCTAAGTGCCAGCACATTTGGCAAAGTGCCTACACAAGTTGGTGCAAGGCCTGGGCACAATGCTCTACAGCGAGGAGGTAGGAAGCCTCTTCCAGTGCACTTGTGCACAAGTTTGAATCTCTTGCTAGCTGGTGAAGTTAATACATGATTCCAGGCCTATAAACTTATATTAGAATTGTTTGAACTAAATTGAATTGCAATTCAATTCGATTTATTTCAATATCCAGTTAACCCAAGGTCGTCGACGTGCCATCGAGGCAGCCCCGACTGCGGGCCAACCCAAACAAAGACAGCCTAGGCTACCACTACATTTAGGTAGTACCCATGGCCACAGCCTAGGTAATACCATGCCATGGCCACGACCACCTGTCTGAACACGGACTCGGCCATGGCCATGGCCATCCCCGTGTCGACAAGTCCACCCCCAAATACACTTGGCCAAGCTTCTCCTCCCTCCGTACCATCGTGGCAAATCACCGCCGCCGGCGACGGTCGCGCTCAGTACAATGTATCGATCGTGCTTGTGTCTGTGTCTACAATTAAAACTTGGGTTAGGGATTACCTGAATAGGGAAGGATGTGTTGTCAGCGACGGCGAGGAGAGCTTCATCAGAGAAGGGGGCGGCGAAGAGAGATTTGTCGAAAGGAAGGGGGCGGCCGCGAGGAGAGCTAACTCATCGAAAGGAGAGAGAAATGTAACCAATTGGGAGAAAATGAAAAAGTTGAAAGGGGTATATTAAAAAATTAGCGACGTCATAATATGACATCGTTAACTGTCGCTAATCTGCCATGTAACACAATATACGTTGCTTATTTCAATACTCTAGCAACGAAATATAAGTTACGTCGCTGCATGTTGCTAACCAACCACATGTGGCGACGTTCTTTTACCCGCGTCGCTAATACCAAAATTTAGCGACGTTTAAATTTGTCGTCGCTAATTCCTTCGTTAAATTGACTTATTTTGGTAGTATATCATATTTTTGATTATGGCTAATCAATTAAGTTTAACATAATAATGCTACTAATAAATATTAGCATTGTTCCACTATTTATTATATTTATTATACTGCTGTACTTCATTGTTCACCTAACATGTACTTGTAGACAAGCAATAAACATGATCAAACCAGGACTATGCAATGAAGAATTAATGATGGGCCAAAGACGGCACTATACAAGAAGATTCTTCTGAACCGCCCAACGACCTATCTGGGACCTCGCACTCGGGGGTTCCGCTGAACGGTCAGTGGACAGGGATCGAGGTAGAAACGCCCCCCCTCTTCCCCCCCCCCCCTCCGCGTAGGGTTTGGGGGCGAAGCCTCCGAATGGTATACAGATTTCCAGATCTATTTATCTTTGGACAACTGCCGTCAAGAAAAAATGCATCTTCAGGTCTGCTCAAATGTAAGAAAAAATACGTCATCAAAGGATTCTTGGTTTCTTATATTTATTTATGTATTTGATCTTTTATTGAGTATAGGGATAATGTAAGATTGATCGGATCGGTACTGACATAGCTATTCTCAGTCCATAAAATACAGCATTCCTATCCACAAAATTTCTATCCAAAGTCCACATACCAAAATAGTCCAAAATCCATTAAATGGACAAAAATAGTTATGACCCTGGCAGAACTCGGCCAAAACTCGGCCCGAGTTTGGTCCAAGTCTGTTTATTTTGTTTTTGAATTCCCTAAATATCTGCATGCAACGTTCGAATGCGAAATTTCTGCATCCGAATTTTATCCGAATTCGGTTCATAAAAACACTATAAATAGATGAGAACTTTCACATTCTCAAATCATCTAATCTCATTCTCTTCTCTATTCCTAAATATTTTCTACGAGTTACACTTTCAAATATCGTCTATACTACTTTTTGCCAAGCCAGTCAGTTTCTGTTTAATCTAGAGTTTGGTGTTGAAGAGTTGTATCAAGGCTAAAATTTAGAAAATGTTTCAGTTTTCAATCGCCTTCTGGAGTCGGTCGTGCACTCGTCGCCAAGCACGGTGTTGTGAAGTCGGACCTACACTTGTTGCCAAGAATGGTGTTGTAAGAGTTACAAGCGCTCAGTTAAAGCTTGTGACATAGTGGATTAACATCGAGCAAGAGCACTCGTGACTGGACTAGTCCTCTCAGAGAAAAATTAGTATATATCGCTGTGTCACTGAGTTTGATCTTCTTAACTCTTACTTTACTACAATTCATTTATTGTTATATTAGTTGCTCATACTTGCCATCGTTTATAATTTTAATTGGTGATATTTATTTTGATGCATGCACACACGCTCTATTTATTTCCCGTCTAATGGTGCTCAACGGTCCTACAGTTAATATTGGTCAATACCTTAAGATACATGTGGTAGATTCCTGTGGATAGCTAATCATATACTCACGTATTAATAGTCGGACCTGAAACTCCCTGTTGCACCTAAGCCGGTCACATATCAGGTAGTATTTCAAAACACCTAGAAATAGTAGGCATTTACTATGTTATCTTGATTTTCTATTTTTCTGTTTACTGCCACGATTCTAGTTTTACTTATTTTACTATGCATGTCATATGTAATTCTCAGTTGTCTTCTTTTATCATTTGTTACATTTACTATATTTCTATTTATAGTCTCTATCATTTACCTGGAACTGCTTTCATTGGTTGTACTTTGCTTCAATCTTTACTGGATATTAATATTATAGGATTTATCCTTGAGGACTGGTGTCACACTTATTACGGGATCTAAGAGGGTTTAGCTGAGTCTGATCCTGCCCTTCCGAAAGGTAGACGGAGGTTGCTATTGAGGTTCCAGATGACACTGCATAGTATTGTTAGGCGAGATTTGTTATTATCGGATTTGTCTCTCCGATTAATTTACATTTGGCATGTATATATATTTTCTTCTGGTTTAAACTTATATCTTAGAATTGTGACTTAATGTCCTCCTGAAACATTTATTTGTTAATTATCTTTATCTACCTTTAGTGTCTGTGATTGAGTATTTTATTGTTACATTTAATCACTCATTTATATTTTTTTAGTTGTTAGATGTTAGTCTGGACAGCGATATACTGTCGACTCTGCGGCGTAGACTGGACGTACCCATGACTCATACCCAAATCTTTCGGATGCTGGTCGTGACAAGATTCGATTCATGCGCTGCAGTTATTGCAGAATCTTATGGGCCAACATATTCTTATGCAGCAGAAACAGAAAATAGTATCTTTTAGTGCACTAGACGCATATAGTCGTTACAGTGAGAATGACTATAAATAGCTGGGATATGTACTTCCCAAACAATCGAGAGTTGTGTACTTTTTACCCCAATTGCTACCCAAGTGTGCCAGAGTTAGCAATTTTTTTCTGAGATCTTCATCTTCGGATCGTCAATGGAGTAGAGAAGTCAGTTGCAAGACTTGATCTCCACTGTCACAATTTTCTAATTCCAGTGGTTTATTCTTTGTACTTTTTGTTATTTGCAATAAAGTTTTTACACTTTTTTGTATTGTCACAACCATTTTGTCTTATATCCTTTAATTTAGAAATATAATTAAAATGATAATTACACCATTAAAAATTTCTTGTTGAGATCTTTCAATAGAGCATAATATTAAATGTATTTTGTTATTAATATTTTTTTCTGTAGAATTTAAGAAATTTTGGTATCTTATACATAATTTCAGAAAATTTTGTTCTCTGTACAACTTTCCGTATGTAAATAATTATAGTGTACATGATTATATTAAAGTAATTATAAAAAATTATGTAGAAATAAATAATAATTGTTTATTATTTGAGGATACATTCGAGTTACAAAATCTTAAGGATGGTAATATGGAAATAATTCTTTTTGAGTACTCAAAATTTTCAAATTGAGGATGGGTTGGAGATCCTTACAATTACAATTAACATGAATGTGAAACATGAGCTCAACCAAAGCAACATGATATACTGCTAAATATTACTCTTCTTTGTTCTTGCTCACGCAGTAACTAATTAAATTTTTACACTACATACAAACATAAGTTCATTAGTACGTAATAAAAAATAAAAAAAAACAAAAAAAACAAAGAGACACCGACAATTGATATAGCTGTGCTCATATATCATCCTCATGCGTTAGCAAGTTCCTCCTCCTTGTGAGTCTCGATAGTCACATCGGACTGCGGGTACGCGTAGCAGGTGAGTACCCACCCGGCCTCGATTTGATCGTCGTCCAAGAAACTCACGTCGGACTGGTCCACCTTCCCTTCCACGAGCTTCCCTGCGCACGACGAGCAAGAGCCAGCACGGCACGAGTACGGAAGGTCCACTCCCGCCTGCTCGGCAGCGTCAAGGATGTACTCGTCATCGGGGCACTCGACCTCCACGGGGCCGTCAGGGGTGATCAGCTTCACCTTGTAGGAAGCCATGGCAGTAACGCGGCCCCGGCCGAGCTTGATGCCGAAGGAGGCTGCGCAGGAGCGAGATGACGCCAGCGGGAGGCGGACGAAGGGGGTGCTGAGGGTGGCAGCGGTGGAGAGGGAGGCCATTGTTTTCTGAGGAGGAGGAGGAGCTAAGAGCTTGAGTGAGGAGAAAGAATAGCTGGTGACGGTGAGGCTGGGAGAGAGGAGAGTATGGAGCGAGGGAAATAAAAGGAGGGAAATGGGGATGTAATCTGGACACGTGGAGGGATGTGCGTGGCTGTTGGCTTATCTTTCAGGACTTGCTTTGATTGGAGAAGGTTGATTGTTTGTTCAGGGATAGACGACCGAGTGGTGATGTGTGGGCTTGGAGCGTGTGGTCGTGGGTTGAGTTTGTATGGTTGTTATTTTGGTGTGAGTTTTATTGTGATGCTATCTATTTGTTGGCAGTTCTTATGTATATGAAGTTTAGTAGATGGTAGCAGGGGGGAAAGCAAGGATTTCTCAGAGCGCGGTGGAATGAAGAAATGAAGATAAGTAGATTAGTTTCTCAAAAAAGATAAGTAGATTAGAGAGATTAATTGCAATAAGAAAATTAAGTGGTCATTCTCAACATAAACCGCATCATGGTTGGTTTGTTTGTTTGAACTTTGGATGTAGATAAGTAGAAGGAAAAATACTTTATGTACCTCCTAAATTTCATCCCTCCATGTCCCTCTGCCATATGGTCCTCTCCTATTCGCTCATGTCTTCCTCCAATCTCTCCCCTATTTGCTTTGGTCAATAAGGAATTGCCACGTGACGGAGGGATATGGAGAGATGAGATTTTTGGAGGTACATATAGCACCACTCTAGATAGAAATAGCATTAAATATCTGTTGCATGCGACATTTATTGTTGTGAGTAAGTATGCAGGAAGCCAATTGCAGTACTTGCGAATTAGATGCGTCGTTAACAGTGATGGGATGTTGCATATACACTACAATCGCAGACTAGCGACAGAAGAGCGACTTTTCAACGACTGAAAATGTGATTATGAATTACAAGACCACATTCTAGGTGTCAGAGTTTACTTGCGACGTCTTAGCGACGAATCATTTTCATCGTACGATATAATTTGCTGGCATAGAGTGGTTTTTTTCATTTTTTCACAGGAACCAAAAATTTTGTTTTTCCTCAACCCCCTCCTCTTCCGTCCCGCGTGCTATCTCCTCCTCGACCCTCTCTCCGTCGGCTCAGCCCCCCTTCCCATCCCCAGGCATAAACACCCAAGTGCGTCGCCTACTTTTTTCGACCCCAGGCAGAGACACCATGTGCTCTACATCCTCTTCCCGACCCCAGCGGAGACCCCCATGCGTCGCCTTCTCCTCCCGACCCCTCCTCCTCCCGACCGCACCTCTAGGTAAAAAAAATTCTAATTTTTTAAAATAATTCCAATTTTCAGATTTCTTAGGATGTATGTGTTCATAATATATATGCTTATCATTATATTTAGATGGTAATTTACTATGATTTTGTTAAAAGTTTTAAGAATATGGATAGGTATAAGTCCGAATTTGATCTCGTTGGTTTATGTCTTGAGGAACATGGGCATGAAATTTGTTTAGGGACAAGAAAGTTAAGGGTGGGTGGGAGTGTGTGTTGGGTTGGGGGGGTGGGGGGGGGGGGGGTGGCATTTAGTTAGTTTATTTAGATGGGTTAAGCCCTGACTTATTTAAGAATGTGGATGGGTTTAGTTGGACTATGAATGAGTTATTTACATACAGGAAAGTTATGGGGAGGAAAGCAAACAGAACGACACAATGCTATTGACTGTTGCTTCGTATTTAGCTACATAGTTAATTAAATCCCTAGCTCCAAATATGTGTTGCAAAACTAGTTCTAATTTTTCTAGCTATGGCCAGACCCTTTAATTAGGTCCACATTCTAATATTAACTAGCATGCGACCCAATGGAAATAGGTTCTATTATAGATTCTTTGTATCCATGGAGTGAATGTTGATTAGGGTTTCTGCATCCTTCCCATGTTGTTTGTAGTTAAATCAGCATATTAGCAGGCAATCATAGACAAGATGAGATAACATTTTTTTTGGTATATATTTAAGGACTACAAGGGAGCTTATTAAGCTAAGAAAATGGACATCATTCATCTTCTCCCCTATTCTTTAGTGAGTTTAAATATATATTAAGTGCTCATAAAGATGAATTATGCCATTCATAGTGATACATACTAGCATTCTTCAACGGTCATAAAAATGTAGCTTACAATCGTAAAAATGATGGCTACAGTCGTAGAATCCCGGCCTTAACCACACATAGCATTATGCACTTAGTTTATATATTATTATTTTACTTAGTTGTCACGTTTATCTTTTTTATCATAGTTTTCCCTTGAATCCCCTTCAAACCAAGGCATTTTATAGGGAAAAAAAACAATTGATCTTTTTTATATTTAGCAAATCTTATTATCTTTCTTTCTAATTTCTATCTCGGTATAGGGCATGTATCAAATCTTTGACTTGCCTAACATTATTAAGATAGTAAGTTAGAAGTAGAGACAAAATCGCAATAACTTTAAAGCAATGAGATGATTTTTTTATCTAAAAACCATAATTTGTGTCTAGTCCATATTGTTTGAGTATATATGGTACAGAATCATTCACGGCTAAGAAAACAATGCATCGATACTTAGTTGACCGTACGTGGATGTACAATCGACATGATAGCAAGATTGGTCTGAATGATAATTTCTAGGCAGGCATTGAGAAATTTCTCAAATACGTCAGTAGCGAACCTGATTTTATAGATTGGAGGATCATCAAGTACCCTTGCATCAAATGGCAAAATAGACCATTCAAAGTGGTGGATATTGTGAGGAAGAATCTCCATATGAAGGGTATCAGACAGAAATATAAGGAGTGGACGGCTCTAAGAGAACCATTATTTCCGCAATATCATTTAATACGAAGGTTGGATAGTCCACTACCGGAGATCACTTCGAATATCGGTAGCCAAACATGGATGGAAGATGTATTTGTTACGACCGGGCCTAGTTCAATTCGAAGGATCTGAATCCTAATGTACAAGAGTTCTATATAATATGTTAAAGGGTATCGATACTCAAATGTAAATGGATTATGATAAATATTATGTACTATCGGTGGTGATACAATTATTGAAGCTTAAGTTTGATTCTAACTTGTAGCAAGAATGCTACTATCGAATAATTCAATTCGTTAGAGAATTGATGCACAAGGATCAAAGGACTTGTCTGAAAACTTCTACAAGTCGAAGATGATGTTACAGAAACTCGAATTTGGCTATGAAATGTTAGGTTGTTGTCAAAATGAGTATACGTTGTACTATAAGGATAACAAGGATAAAGATATACGTATTTTTTGCCACGTAGAGCGATAATAGCCAATTCGGGACAAAGAAAAGTTAATTGCCTAAGGAAAGTTGTGTTAGTACAACTACATATATGCCGATCAAAAAGAGGTTGCGAAGGATGTATATGTTCGTAAAGACAGTACAATACATGACATGACATAGTAAGGAATGTGAATTATCACACCCTTCTAATGGAGAGGCATGTAAGCATTTTGATCGGTGTCATCCACATTATGTTGCAAAGCCTACAAATGTCAGGTTGGCTTTATATTATGATGCATTTACTTTGTTTGCACAGTCCGGATCTTATTACTCTTATTGGTTGGTGATTTTGACCCCTTACAATCTACTACCGTAGAGGATGAGTTGAACCTACTATGGTAGTTCGACATCGAGACATGTGATATATCGAAGGAGCAAAACATTTACATGAGAGCGTTACTCATGTGGACCATCAACAATTTTACAGCATACGAGATGTTATCAGGGTGGTGTGCTCATGGCGCTAAGTCTTGTCAAATATGTATAGAAAAGAGTAAGACATTCTGCCTTCACTATGGAGGAAAAAGTATACTCTTTTATTGTTAACGTTAGGTCCTTCTTGCGTCGCATCTGTAGAGAAGGAACAAAGATTCCTTTAGAGCTGGTAAACAGGAACTATCTTCTTCCCTGTTGAGATTGACATGCGACAAAGGTTGGAATGAGGTAGAGGATTTTCTAACTATGATGGAAGAACTGAGATAAGACATTCATTTTGAAGGATTCGAACATAGCCATAATTAGATAAAGCAAAATACCTTCTGGGACATGCCTTATTGGAAGGACAATTTTATAAGACATAATTTTGATATCATGCATATTGAAAAGAATATATTCAACAACATCTTCAACACTGTGATGGATATCAAGCGGAAAACAAATTCAAAGCAAGAAAGGACTTGGAAAATATTTCCAAGCATCCAGAGTTGAACCTAAGATGAAGGGACAATGGTACATGGGTTAAGCCTCCGCTCACATTGAGTAGGAAGATAAATTGATAATATGCAATTTGATATCAAAGTTGAGATTTTCTAAAGACTACATGTCAAATCTGGCGAGATGCGTCGATCACAACGAATGCAAACTGACAGGGATGAATAGTCATGATTGCTACGTGTTTATAGAGAGGTTACTACCAATTCTATGAGAGAGATATTGTCTCCTCAACTACGAACTCCTCTTGCCGAGTTATCTATACTCTTTAGAAATTTATATTCAAGTAAGTTGATAGTGCAACATATGATTGAACTTAAGGATAAGATTGTATTGACAACGTACAAGTTAGATATGGTGTTTCCACCTGACTTTTTTCTAATAATTTTTATTATAGTAATTCTAATCGAGATTCGTTATTACTAGGTATCTAAATCATCTGAAGAAGAAGATTGGCAATAAGGCACATGTAGAAGCTTCGATGAGATTTTAAACTTTTGCTCCATCTATTTCGATACTCATATCAGAACAGATTAAAATAGATCACCAAGGAATGTTGAGGGTAGGATTGATTCACTGAATAGTAGAATTCGCAAAATCTTCAATATGGGGAGCAAGCCAACAAGTACTAGTAAAGTACGATGGTTTAAAGATAACGAGCTTGAAGCTGCCCATCAATATGTATTGTTACTACTAAAATAAGGTAAATTAGAGACGTTATTAGCGACTACAGAAGCAAACGTCGATAAATTATATAAATTTAGCTACTCCATAAAAAATATCACCAAACATTGTTGTTTGAGACGCATAGCGATGAATATCATTATTGTTAGTATTATTAAAATAGGTGCTACTAGGAGTTGCTAAACGTCGTTAATTTTTGAAGACTAGCGACGTTTAGCGATATTTTACTTATTGAGTCACCAATTTTTTTAATGTTGGAGACGTTTAGCGACATCTATATTCAAAGTAGCTAAAACTTTAATAAACCTGATCAGTTACCCCCTATTCATTCTATCCAAAATCAATTTTTTTCCCAAATTCGATGTTCCCCCTCTCAATCGCTGCTCCCTCACCACTGCTGCTCCCCCTCCTCGTCAGCCTCTGGTGCGGCTCCTCTCCCCACTGGGATCCCCTTTGGCCACCGCACCTGCTCCCCTTCCACCTTTCTCCCTCTCCACCGGACTTTCCTCTCCATCGGGATCCTCCCCCTCTCCAGCCACACCCTTCTTGGTTAGGTAAACCCTAATCTAAACCCTAATATGGACACACATACTCACAGACGGACATGACACACACATACACACAAGCACGGATAACATTCCCCTCCTTAGTCAGGCAAACCCTAACCTTAACCCAGACACACATAAACACATATGGACAGGGACGCAGATATGACACACACGCACACACATGTGGGCACTCTACTCTATTCCAAGGCTAGCCTTCCCCCCATCTCTTTTCTAATTGGTTCAATTTTGTCTATTACTTATACCTTATTTAGAACTATTTTATTTGTGAGTTTGAATTTATAAAATTTGTATATATGTTATAAAGGTATGACACAGACACGTTGTTAATGTACGATACATACACGTTAATATGAGTCGGTATTGACATAGTATTATGAAATGGTTATATGTGTATGATGGGCCCTAAATTTAGCGTATTGTTATGACCCACACTTGCTTTTCGTGATGCGAGTGTGTGCGCAAGTCTAGCCTACGCCGCAGTGTCAGTGGTAGAACACTGTCTAGCCCGCAATAAATAAGTGCGATCATAAAATAATATTTTTACTTGCTTATTCACAACAACTAAATCAAATTACAATATTCAAAGTTTACATTTAATCAAATACAGTGTCTCTCAAAATCTAATACAATAAATTTAAACTAACGAACTAGTCTCTAGGTATTGGCCCCCAAATACACCTGTATCTCCCAAACAATCCAATGCAAAGAGTAGCCGCGCACAACTAATCTAAAAAACTGGTTTCCAGTCAGAAATGGAATAAGTACACATATGGCAGGCTATTCAAAACATGATAGAAATTACAAAAACATGAAATAGAATATAGGATGTAAACTAGCAGGTAAGACTAACATCATGACATATCAAGAAAGAAACAGGTCAACTATGTAGCAGGACATGTCAACTAGCAGGAAAAATTAAATATGATAACATGGTATGTGATGATAAAAATAAGATAATTAAGTGAAACGACACCTATCTAAGTGTGTTGAAATATCATATTCGGCATGTGAACGACTAAGAGGTAAATCCGGCCAACCGTATGTGTCATGTGCGGCTGTTATTCTCCACGTAAGACCAATGAGATATTTCTGGATAGTTCACACATCTACAAAGATATTCCCCTCCAGATTAGTACTCATGGATTCAAATAGGTCACAGACACGGTAATCACGTAAATACATTAGTCACAAACATGGTAATCATGAAATATGACATGTAAAGGATCCATAATACTAATCCCGTGTAACAAGCGTGTCAGCAAAACATGAGATGCATATGTCTAACATGTAATAAAAAAACTATCAGGAATTAAAATTAATCAGTATATGTACTTGTTTCATTAGTTGCAGTTGGTGTGACTTGATCATGTTGGAACATAATAATCGTAAATGTCATAACTATGCAAGATGACCTCTAATGATGGAACAGACCGTACCATTGGGTCTAGGACAGTCCGCTTAGCCTAGGGTCGATATGAAGCAGTCAAAATCACCAGAAATAAGAGCGTATGACTAGTCACGATTAATGACAATCTAATCTAAAAAAGGAAATCTAATTAAAGGAAAATATATTTATTTAGAAAAATATATATAACTAGTTAGAAATTATATATGATAATCGAAAACGATAAAAGTAATTTAGATATATACATTTAAATCATTTTAGGCAAAATCCTTATTAAGAAAATATATGTTCGTAAAACTACTTATGATCTATTTAGAAATATAACATACTTGAAATTATATTAAAATACCTTTAGATATTATAAAAATCTAGAAATTCTTTTTACGCTAAACCCTTGATTTGTCAAAATATAGATTTAAGAAATATTTATAAATCTATTTATAAAATACTATTTATATATTTCTCAAATAACTAATAATAACAATAATATAAATAATAATACAAATAACATATTTGATAATTAATAATATCAGTAATAATAATAATAATGATAATAATTAATACCAAAATAATATTAGTAATAATAATAGTTTATAGTGGTTGTGATGTTGTTGTTGTCAGGGTGGCGGATGGAAGATGGTCAGGAACAGGGGTGTCAACCACAGTGGTGTTGGTGGCAGGAGGAAGGACAGTAGGAGAGTCATCGGCGTTGCGGGGAGGTTTGGGAAATGACAAGACGGGGGTGTCGATTGTGTTGGCATGGTGATGTCCCTACTCGAAGAGATGGCAGGGGCCGGTTGTCATGATGGGCATGGAGTCGGGGATAGGCAGATAGGCATGGAGAAGTTGATGAGAATTGGTCGAATTTGTTTTGGAAGAATTTAGAGAAAAACTCTCCTTAAATAGGAGTCAAAACTTCCAGTTAGACAAGGACTAGGGGCCCGAATAGATAAATCCTCCATTTAATTTAAAATCACATAAACTTTTAAAATAATTTTAATCTAAATCATATCCATTAATAATTCAATAGTAGTTTAAATAAATATTTGATAATGAAAAGTAATTCAAATCAGATGAATATATATCTATATCAATCAAATGATCAACATCATATTTTTAAGATGATATTTAATACTTATCAAACTAATTTAAATCATACGTAAATCCAAATCTAAATCAAATAACTTTTTAAACTAAAAATCGATCCAATCACAATCTATTAATGATTGCAATAATAACATTTAAAGTAATATTCGAACTTATCAAATAGTTTAAATAAATTCAAATCTTTTTATAAATGAACTACCAATTAATGATACTAATAGATATTCTGAAACTAAGTAAAGCATATAAATTCAAAACCAAATCAATAATTTGATTATCATAATAATAAAGAATAATAGATAATGTAAAATATATATCTTTATAAATCCCAAAATTATGGCAAAAGTCTTTTTATGGAAAAAAATGATTTTCAAATCATTTTAGAAACTACTCTTTTTGGAATGCAGAAAAATAATATAATATCCTTTACAAAGTTTTTAAAGAAAAGAAAAGTACTTCCACTATGATTATTTAAAATAAAATAATTAATTTTTTTGAAAATTTGGGAAAGGTGTTACACGTATCTAAGGAAGCTTGTACATATATAATCGTATGCTATGTACATGTATATATACGAAATGCTTGTGGCTATTCACGTTAACATGAGTTGGTATTGACACGGTACCGTAAAATGGTTATATGTGTATTTTCTAGAAGGGTATGAATATAGGCTTGTGTTACATCTCCACCACATCCTTACGTATATAGGAAAATTAAAATGTGTTGGAATCTAATTAATAAGTCTACAATAGTTGTGACTATGATCGTGCCTGAATACTCCGAAGTCGTTTCTATGTGAGTAATTCTTTGAAAACAAAATTTACTTCTGCAAGCCTTTTGAGGCTATTAGAGTTCTATCATAAAAGGCCAAGAACTTAGTCTTTTCTAGAATTTTTCAGAAAATCTAGTATAACTCAAATAGCATCAAAAGGCTTATAGAAGTAAATTTTTATTCCAGAGAATGGCTCACAAGGAATACATGATGACAACCATATCCTTCTTTATTTTACTAAACAGTTATATATTTAATAAGTCTCTATCAAAAATTTAATTCTGCAAGAATGAGACAAGTTGGTCTTCGTGCTAAAGAAAATGGTAATATTGGTCGTAAGAGTTAGTATTTTAGGAAGACAAAATTCAATATTATTTGTGTTGATGACTTTGTTTTTTCTTTATAATTTTGTACAACATTTGTTATTTATTTATTTAAGGATATGCGGATCCTTTCATACGATGTATCAGAGGATCCACAAATTCTTAAGTAATTGAAATGTCACCGAAGTTATATAAAATTAAGAAGAAAAGTTTCATTTACCACCACAAATACTATTGAGTCATCTTTCTAGAATAGCGACTCTTAATGACAATATTATTGATTTTTTGTCTTGACGATCTACATGCCGCCTTCTTCAAAGAGCAATTTTGCAAGAATGAGACATAGGTCTTCGTGCTAGAGAAAATAATAATATTGATCGTGGGAGTTGGTGTTATAGGTAGACGAAATTCAATATCATTTGTGTTGATAAATGTAGTTTTTCTTCATAATTTTGTACAACTTTTGTTTTGTACTTGTAATTTAAGGATATGTGGATCCTTTCATACACTATGTATCAGAGGATCCAAAAATCCTTAAGTTATTGATATACTTCCAAAGTTATACAAATTTAAGTAGAAAAAATGTTTGCTACCACAAATACTATTGAGTCATCTTTTTAGAATATCAACTCCTATGATAATATTACTATTTTTGTTTGTCTCGGCGATAAATTGTCTCCTTCTTCGAAGAGCAAATTATTTTTGCAACCTCTTGTTAAATTGGTGTCTTTTGCTGGTAATATATAATATAACAATTACAAAAAAAGGATAATAACGAATCATGATATGAATAATCACGTGTCAAGAACATGTGTATCCATCTTTACGTCCACTTGAACAATATATATATACTCGAACAATGTGTATCCATCTTTCTAGAAGTGTTAAAAATAGATATGAATTACTACATGCAACATCGTTTATGAAGGGACAACCGTTATCCTGATAATATGTGCGGTATACGGGATGAATTCATACAAGAGGGTTGAACAGTTCCTGCAGTTCGTCAAGGCGTTCCCTCAGTACATGGATGACACCAAAATTAAGTATCCAGTGTAAGATGTTGCAACTTGAAATATATCCAGAAGTGGATGTGACCTTTCATTTGTACTCAAGTGGTTTTACGCTGGACTACTATTAATGGACCTCACACAGGAGCTTGTGCCTTTAGCATCGGAGCAGGAGCCTTAGTAGAGCCTTATGATGACGGGTGGGTGAATATGGTTTTTGATGCTGTAGGGCCTAGTTTTGATCTAAACAATCATGATGCAGCTGAGGAGGCACTAAAGGTTAATGCTACAAAGTTCAAGGAGTAGCTAGGGAATGCAAGGACTCTATTGTATCCTGGTTGTGTGGATCATTCACCATTGAAGGTGGCTACAAGACTGTTGAGCATCAAGTCTGATTTTTACATGTCATAAGAATGTTACAACTGGCTTATATCGAGTTGATTAAAGAGATCTTGTCGGAGGGTGCCAAGTTATCCACAGACTTCTACCGATCTAAGAGAATGGTGAGATCACTCTGGATGCGATATGAGAATGTCGATGCATGGTACAATGGATGCATATTGTACTACAAAGATGACAATATTGAAGAAGTATGTAGATTTTGTGGTGCTTATCGCTACAAGGCAACTGGTATAGAAAGGACTCATGGTGTAAAGAAGTCGACGATTCGATGCACTACATATCTGATACCTGCAGTAAGGTTGTTTATGGTGAAGGAGACTGCCGAAAATATGAATTAGCACATGCAGGAACAGATCGAAGGAATATTGGATCATCCATCCGATGGAGAAGCATGAAAGCACATTGATCGAGAGAGTTCTAATTTTTCTCAGATCCTGCATGTTATCAGATTGGGGCTCTCCTCCGATGGTTTCATTCAATTGAGACTTTCAGGCTCCCAGTATTCGTGTTAGCCTGTGTTTGTCAATTTGTATAACCTACCGCCTTGGATATGCACGAAGACTCCATATTTTTTCATAACCGTTATCATCCCGGGTCCGAATAATCTGAAGAGGAACATCAATTTGTACTTACAGTCGTTGATAGATAAGTTGAATCAGTTGTGGGAATTAGGCGCCAACACGTATGGTTGTTTTAGAAAGTAAAATTTTCAGATGAGGGTAGCACCAACGACTTTTCGGCCTATGGAATGTTATCAGGATGTTGTACTCATGGTCTTTTCTCATGTTTATATTGCATAGACCGCTTTAAAACACCTAAAAGGAAAGGTGAAAAATAAGGCACATATTAAAGGTTATATTTTTGAAGCCTGTGTTTTCAAGGAGAAAAACAAACTTTTGATGTATTTCAAGCCTCACGATGCTACTAATAGAACGAGAGCTCTGAGAAATGACAACCGATACTGGGAATTGTCACGACCTGTACCCATTTTTTGGAATGCGAGTGCGTGCACAAGTCCAGCCTATATTGCGGTATCGACGGTAGAATGCTGTCTAGACCTTAATGATCGACGTTACAATAAATTAATTTATTTTCTCATTCACAATACTAAATCAAATTATAATATTCAAATATTACATTTGAACCAAAATACAATGTCTAACAAAAATTAATAACAACTAACTAAACTTTATGATGAACTCGACTATCTAACAGTCTCTAGGTTCGGCCTTCAAATACATCCGTATCTCTCCCAAGGATCCAATGCATAGAGTAGCAGAAACTAATCTGAAAAATAGGTTTCCAGTTAGGAATGGAACGAGTAAAATTCAAGCATGCAGTTCCAAATATATGATAATAACTATAAAAACAATGAATAGAATGACATATATGATGAAATATACAAACTTAAGTCATGGCATGGAAAGACAAATAAAACATGAAACGAGGAAACATAGCCATCTTAGTGATCTGAAGTATACCTTTCAATATGTGATTAGGCTGGGACACTACACCGTACGATCTACAAAGAATTTACATCCTCACGGTCTACATAGCATAAAAATAAAATAGAGCACGGTCTACGGGGTCTGATCGCATATCTACTTAGTACTTTCCCGCCCGATTACTGCACATGGATCAAGTCATGACAATAAGTTATGAAACATTATAATACAAGCACGATAAAATATAGTATCATGACTAAATCCATATGTCACTAATGTATGTAACGAATGTGTTAAGAATCAAGTATAACATCACTAATCATGCAATTATAGTAAATATCAATACTTAAAAAAAATAAGAAATATACTCACCTGGGGTCCCGAGATGGTGAAACGAACAATTCGATTGAGTCCAGAATAGTCCAATTAGCTATAGTCGACATGTAGAAATTCGGAATTGCAAGAAAATATGGATTCGATTAGTCACGATCATGATAATAATCGAAGGAAAAAATGTAGTTCTTATTTAGAAAGAAAAAATATATTTTTTTTAGAAAATATTATAAGCCATTTAAAAATTATTAGAAATATTAGATATATATGAATCCCATTTAAAAATATATAAGTTCATTAATAATATCATTATATACCAAAAGAATCTTTGGGAATTCATATAAGGCCTATATTAATATTTATATAAAGCCCATAATATATAATAAAACCAGCAAAAAAAATATATAGGCCCAAATATTTAATCTAAATAATTACTAGTAATATATTTATCTACTAAGCTCATCTAAAACGTGGTCCATAGGCCCAGTAGCTATACCTTTAGTAAAGGCCCCAAGAAACATCATCCCACCCATTTTCTTAAAGCCCAAAGCCCATACATTAATGGTCAGGCCGCTTCTTTAATACCCAAATACTCATATATAGTATGCACACAGTACACATGACATTTTTTTTCATT
Organism: Iris pallida; assembly: GCA_029216955.1. Lineage (NCBI taxonomy): Eukaryota > Viridiplantae > Streptophyta > Magnoliopsida > Asparagales > Iridaceae > Iris > Iris pallida. Next base: position 79,064 of record JANAVB010010762.1, read on the forward strand.
ACTCTCCCTTCTGCTCGTTTATAGAACGAGTTATTAATGAAGAGAGAGAATGACAATATAAAAAAGAAAGAGAAAGCAACTAAAAGGAGATGGAGAGAAGGATTTCGAGGAGCTTACTGGCTTGTGCAGCGGAGCGGATCTGGCACGGCCATGTCACAGTAGAGATGGCGCGTCATCAGAGTTGGCGCAAATCGGGGTACAAGACGGACGGAGGAGGCTCTATCGTCCGGCGACTCGAATCTGAGTCGATGGCGACAGCACTCGGGGGATCTATCGACGAGAAGGTGCCGAGGAGGCCGGGCGGCTGGACCAACACGGCTCTGGCACAGAGGTGCACAACGTCGGGGTGCAGGTCGGTCTCGACGATGTCCGTCGTGGGGGTCGCTGGGTTTGGCTGTCTAGTGGCGTCGACCACGGGCGATCGGGGTCCCGGGTGAAGATGGTGGTGGTGGTAGTTCGTGAAGGTCGGTCGACGGTCAGGTAAGTGGTGGTGGTTTGGTTTTGGTCGAGGAATCGGGGTTGGCCACTAGCCGGAGGTGGTGACTGGTGGTGGCTGGGTTGGTTTGATGTTGATGTCGGAAAGGAGGAGGTCAAGGAGGTTAGGGAGAAGATCGATCAACTCCGACAAGATGGTTTAGTTGCCAGGGTATGGTGGCGACAATCGAAGGCGAGCGGTGGAGGGAGAAGCGGGGAAGATGAGGCGTTAGGGAGGTGGTCGTGGTGGTTGCGACTCGATGGAAGTGGCGGACTTGCGGATCTGGTGATTGGAGTGGGGTGTGGCCGGCACGACGGTGGAGGCAGATGGTCAGGATCGCAAAAAAATAAATGTTGCAGACACGGTCAACTTTGTAGGATTAGGTTTTTTTGTTGCTTTTTGGTTGTTATATAGTGTCGAACATAGGACATTGAAGTTCCATGTATTGGCAATGTGTCCTTTGTCGGACACGGAGGGATGTATATTGCTGATGTGTAATGGAAGCAAAGAAAATATAATGGACACGAATACTCCGGGTTGGACCCGAGGCCGGACGCACAGCTGACATGAAGTTGGTGATAACTAGACACAGACACGACGACATGGCTACATTTATTGTGGGTTCGGCTGTGGTGATGGTGATGATTGTGTTAATGATTGTGGCTAGTACACAAAATCAAATGGAGATGGTGATGGAATTAATTTTGGATGGGAGAAAGTAATAAGAGGCTCCCCTTAAAGATGAGATGAAAGGCCTAAATAGATAAGGATTATGATGCCTAGTGGATAAATCTCCCCTTTAGTTTAAATAAAATAAACTTTTAAATCAATATTAATCTAATCATAATACTATAAATGATTATCAAATAATAATTTAAATTAATACTCAGTATTATCAAATAATTCAAATTCTAATAAATGAATCTTCACATAAATTTAATTTAAGTAAAATAGAATTTAAATACAAATTAATCTAATCACAATATTATAAATGATTGCAATAATAATTTAAAATGTTATTCTATATTATCAAATAATTTAAATCGTATGAATTCAAATCCGAACCGAATAAGCGAATATTTAGAGTATAGTTTTATTTAATCAAAACCTTATTTAAAATAATTTGACAAAATCTCTTTTATCGATAAAAAATGAATATGATTTTCAAATCACTTAAGAAGCCAATAGTTTGAAGCCCAAAATAATAACCTACAACTTTTGGAATGTCGATTTCATAAAAATATTTTATTAAAACAAATTAGTACTTTCAAAACATTTTATTTAAAACTAGTTTTTGATAATAGACTTAATCACAAAATATCTTTCGCAAGGTTTTGACGAAAAAAATACATTTAAACACAATAACTAAAATAAAATAAATAAAAATAAAAAGTATTTTTGAAAATCTGGGAAGAGGGTTTACAAATCTACCCACCTTAGAAAAATTTTGTCCTCGAAATTTAAGGAATATCTAGGATATGTAAGCTCGATAAGTCAGAACGATTGTAGTAAAAGAAAATTTTAATAAGAAAGGTATTGATCGATAAGATAAAATTCATCGAGGATAGTAAAATCTTCTTAATAAGAAATATTGATCAAAGCATTGACCAAGGATGGACGGAAATGGATAAATAAATAGATGTGGCTTGAGGTTACAATTTAGGTCGTGTCCCTAAATTCTAGAAAGTTCTCACAGAAGATAAGGGACAGATTTCAGATAAATAGAAAAATAAGACCAACGAGTATAGTCTAGAAAATATCCCATAATGACTTGTGTCCCGCCCCAGTTCCAAAACATATAGGAACCCAAGGCATGGGTATGCCAACTGTATGACTAGAATAAGTATTCCCAATTTAATAAAATTATCCTAATCGTATTACGATGAATAATATACTAATATATGCTAACTAATCTATATTTTAACTATGTCTCAATCCACAAAAATGAACAAAATCAAGAAGAAACAATATATGTCATGATCTACAACCCATTAGCATATATGTTTGGAATGGACCCGAAGAATAATAGAGGATCCAATAAAACTATTCTCTGACAGCAAAGATAGAAATAAATAGTATAAAGGACGCAAAAGTGATAATAAGACATACTACCAACGGTACCTGAATCCTGCAGCCAAAATCATACCATCTACCTGTCTATACTATAAGCTCAGCAACAACCTGGAGAGATCATCAGGTCCTCAGAGGGACGTAACAAGATGCAACAACTAGCCACAATATGAACAATAAAAGTAATATACATGAATATAACTGACAAGGTAGACTATCCATCTAAGTGTATTCACTTGAAGATGACTTTGAGATCATATATGTAGGTAAGGAATGATATTAGTGTCAACTAATAGCACGAATATACTAGCATACTCCCACCCAAATCGGAGACTAGTCCACAGACGATAATAGAATATCCGCTAGTATAGCCTATAACTTGGCACACTGAGGCTGATGAGGATATGGCAATCACGTATGCCTACTAATAGTCTTTCCCGCCCAGGAGTAGTACAAGGTCATGTCTATGACTCGCACGACACGTATCTCACATGCAAGTTCTCTAACTAACACAACTAGTCATTTATGATCCGTCACACGAACCCATTGTACCGGCCAAGTATATGGTCTGTGCCAACACTCACGTAACTCTCACTCCAAGTTTTGTGTCATGAGTCGTGTCCAAGTCATAGAAGTCATTGAAAAATAACTTCAGCACAAAGAAGTCTACTAACGCACTAGGTCACACACATACCCACTATATGTCATCGATGACATCATCGACGACACCAAAGTCACACTTAGATGCTCTCCTAGCACATCTAATCCTAACACACAAAAACGCATCCACATATAGTAGAAAATAAAATAAGATCACAGTGGCACGGTACCTTGTCTGAAGGTTGTTCGATGATTCGACGATGTCCTGCAAGCGAACTCGTCAATCCAAATGAAACAGGAAAGGTGGAACTCCCATAAACATCTCCGAATGTTGAAACAGACAATTCCCAGAATAAACAAAATAGCTAGGTTAGGTTACCCATAAGTCCAATTCTGGACATAGGGGCAAAATAATAATTTTGGATCAAAACGGTATCCGCCGTTGGGCCCGCTTTGTACCGAAAAACGTGCCAAGACAAAGTTGTCCAAATTTGACAAATTAAAATATGTCAATCTTGGCCAGAACGATGCCACGAGTCCAATGGTGATATCATATTTGGAATCCGATGTCCCCGGTTCAAAATTATAATTTTATATGTTAAAAATTACGATTTCGAGAGGCCAAATTTGACGTCGATTTCAATCAACCAAACGATATCCTATGAAACTAAAATTTTTATGGCATGAAGGCAGTTATACCTGCTATGCAATGAAGTTGGTGGTTTACCAACCAGAGCTTCAATGAGAGAGAAACAAATCCGTGGAAGTTGGCTCCATAAAACAAATCCGTGTGTGTATATATATATATATATATATATATATATATATATATATATATATATATATTTATATTTATTTATTTATATATATATATATATTTTAAATATATTTTTTATATTTTTTAATCAGCCAAACGATATCTCTATTTTATATATATATATATATATATATATAATATATATATATATATATATATATATATATATATATATATATATATATATATATATATATATATATATATATATATATATATATATATATATATATAAATATAATTCATAATTCACAAGAATTATATAGTAAGCCTTATATAACACTATTTAAAATATATATAAATAAACCTTGTACATAAATATATATTAAACTATTATAAGCATATATATTTATAATTAAATTAAATAAATAAATATCTAATCATATATATACAAACTTGTATTTAACCTACTTTGCTGTACAAATCCTGTAAAACAAATTCAAAATGGTTCTACTGGGTCATGGCAACCTAACATGGCTCTACCAAGCGGGGTTGCCTAGGTTAGGGTCCATACATATTTCTAGTCAAATTAAATCTGAAAAGTCAACTGATGAGTCTCATGTGTCATTTGCAAACAAAAAGCACATGGAAACTCGATTTAGTGGCACACCCTTAGCATCTGTGGAGTAGACTCAAAATGGGTCAAAACCATATATTGGGTCAAATAGATTTATCGATGTCGAGTCCTGAACTCAAGTTGGAAGTTAGGTCTAGAATTACGCTAAATAGTCAAATGGCCTAAATTGGCCCGAAGTTACGCGAAGTCTAAAGAATGTTAGTTAATAAGTTTGGATAGGACATGATATACCAAATTGAAGGTCAGCATGTCTACTTCCAAATCTCATGAAGGACGTTTCGAAAGGTTGGCATGTCTCGTGCTCCAAAAATCAAAGCTACTGAAAAGTACGATTACAGTCATATTGATATAAAAATCTAGTTTAAAATTTAAATAGCTTTATTAAATAAATAAAACTAAAATAAAAATAATATCCAAAATTAGGGGGTTTATAACCTACCCACCTTAGAAAATTTCGTCCTTGAAATTAAAATAACACTACCATGTAAAATTCTATGTCATAAAATAATTATGCTGAAAATTACCAAAATCCGTAATAGATGGGCATAACATTTTGCATGGAACCTTCTTGCTCCCAAGTAGATTCTCCTAGAGGGTGGTGCTTTCATGCAACCCGAACCAATCTAATCGTATACCCACAAAGCATTTTCTTACTAGTATCCAAGATACCAATTGACTGACCCTTGTATGATGGAATAAGTCCCACTGTGATCTCGGAATAGTCGACCATATGACTGGGATCATCCGTATATTTTTTCAACTGTGAGACATAGAATACATCTCGCACTCCCTCTAAGAATGGGGTGATGCAAAACGACATATCACTTTTCCAACACTCTCTATATGACCGATGGGTTACAATCCTATAGGTAAGGCTTCTATCTTGGTTCTTATTGCTTTATCTATAGGAAGTTCATAATTTCCTCCGCAACTTGATAAATCCTTAAACTATATACAATATTCCTATAAGTTATCTCACCAATTTCTATAATAGTTCACTAGCAATCTACTCCTTTATACCTATAATCAATCTATACAATTCTTGCAAGTATGTCTGACCGTTGATATCTATTTGGGATCAAGGCTGAGGATGAACTGGAGTGCTACATTCTCCTACGGGTCAATCTTCTAATCCTGGCCTGCTATTGGTCATTTTGTGGCTAGTCTTATCATATATGGATATGGTCTTCCATTCTACTTAGATCTTCTTACTCTAGCTAACACTCTTAGGTTACTAACCCTCTTGGCACTATTGTTAAATAATAATTCCTCTAATATTTCTAATCTAAGTCCCATCCTAGGCCAAAGGTAGCAAGATTTAGTCTGTTAATTTCTAGGGTTGATAGTTAAGGTTAGGCTTCAAATCGTACTATACCAAACTTATTCCTTGAGAAAGTATCCACGAAATTTCTACCCATCTTAGCTACTTACCTAGTCTCGTGAAGCATGGGGTCATATATCTTCTTCAAATGAAAAGTTCCATAAATAATGGTTCTTTATTGTCTTAGTTTCAACCCTAAATACATGGCTTATCAGGCCATTCTATTCCTAACAAACTCCCTTAAATCTATCACGAGGGAGTCATATTTTCGTAAGGTGATACAACTAACACCAAGTTTAATAGCCTAGCCTCTAAAATTGTATAGTAGGTTGAAAGGGTTGGTCAAGGTCGAGCCTCCAATTTAGGTTGGAATGGTCAACGTTACCTCGGGAGTGGCTAAGGTTGAGGCCTTAGGCCCGAATGTTGTGTCTTAAAAATAGTGCACGAGAAGACGAGTTTGAGCGGGATATGATAGGCATAAGCGAAGGTGGACTTGTCTAGGTTATGTATATAGAATTTGTGTAATTCCCTAGTCCCAAAATACATAAGACTAGGTACGTAGACATGCCAGCTGTATACATACGAAGTATACTACAATATATGGAAATCTCGTATGAATACATAAGCTGTAAAATGCAGTAAAACCAATAGTAATCTAATCTCATCCACAAAATGAAAGAATAAAAGATATGTCATAAATCAACTTTGAATAATCATTCTACAAGATGTTGGGCAGAGACAGATCTACTACCAACCAACAACCATTTAAAGGAATAGAAAAATGTACAAGAAATAGATAGATAAAATGGCCATGAATGATCTAAGAGCAATCCTCCTCGACAGAAAGAAAAGACCATGATCTTGGATAGAGCACCTGTGAAACATCATAAAAGTATATACCTGGATAGATCACCATGTCCTCAGAGGGACGTAACATGATACAAGAAAATACCATGCCATATAAACTGTGATATATAATAGAAAAGAAAGGAATGTATGCAATAGGGTGCCTACCAGTTCTACAGTGATAATGCAGTTAAGAACAAATCTTCAACGCATGGGCACTCTGGCTGCTGGAACATAGGTATTGTCCCACCAGGATACCAGGGACCTCAAAGCATAACATTCATCGAATGTCAGAGGCCAGCAGGATTAGGAATAGGAAAGTGCATACGTGGTCCATACGTTAAGGAACTGTTCTCCCCACCAAATGCCTAGTAGGGTAACATCCATGACTCATAAGAACCTCTAGTAACTTGCCAAGTCTACTAGCATGCAATTCTATTGGCAGTTACTCCTAACCGTCGTACGCCTCATACGTATCGGTGGCCAGCCGACTACGCGAGTACGTGTCCTACATGTGACTCATAACTCATTATGATCATGTGTCAAGGCCATATGAGGTATACCAATACCTCATCATAACTGGGTGGTTACTAGGCTAAGTCAATGCAAGAGAATAAAACCAAAAGTAGTAAAACGACCGATGGAGTCGCTTGCACCCAAGTGTGACTTGGACGCGCAGTAATATAATACTAATAATAGATAAGTAATGCTGAATATAAATAACTAAAAATAAAAATAAGTAAATTTTGCCTGACAGTACGGAAATAACAACTCCAAGCAATCAATCACGTCAGCAATAAATCGCAATATCCACGAACGACTCCGGATGCTAAAATAAACATCAAGAACATTTTTGGTGTAAAAGATATATCTAGGAAATGCCTGTCCAAAGGTCTAATTATGGAATAGGGGAAAAATCGTATTTCGGATCAAAATGATGTCCGCAGTTGCACCCATTTTGTACTGAAATGTATGCCAATATCTACGGTCTCTAAAGTCTTCAAACTATAGGTCTATAGGTCTGGTTTGATGAGATAAATCCAACCGTATGTCCAAAGTTGGATTCCGGTAGGCCGTACACAAATTCACCCTTTGGATCGGGTCGCAGGCCCGCCAAATAGGCGTTCCGGTCGACCTTCTCATAATTGGACCAAACTTGGCACACAGGACCAAAAAATAATACGGTCCTGTTGGTGCAAGTTTCATCTTGATATGACAAACGTGCACAAAGTTATGGGCTAGTTTGCAAAAGGGCCGATACGGGGTATCTTGACTGGATAGACACTGATTTCATCGCGCACGCACAACAAAATCAAGTTCCGTCAGTTCCCACACATCGAAAAATCCATACACACTTTTTGATGCTTATGGGTTGCGACCACGTCGTCCGATTTGTCGGGGCGCACGCCATATCAGGAAAAAGTTTTTTGAATTTACAGTTTTTGAAACAGATTTTTCTTGATTTTCAATGGAAATTAACTTTATGTATACTGGATGAAAATTAATTCTACGAGAAGGTTTTTACTCTCCTATAGGTTATCTACAACTGTGACAAACTGGTTTTTAGAAATTCGACATGTGTGGTTCATAAACAGTCTTCCAAGTTGGAGGGTTTGGGGCAGTTTTTAACTGTTTCAGAGAACAATTTTTTCTCCAACTACTGCCTCAAATTTTTGAGCGATACACTTGGTATCTATAGGATTCTAATTTACGAGGGTCCTAGAGGGATATATCGTCCATACACAGGAACTTACAGTTTCGAAAAGTAATAACTATGCACGAAGAAATGAGAAGGACAAGGAGGGTACCTCACGGCTGTGCGAAATAGACGTTCAGGCTGCTAGACGTGCGCGCGCTGATGTCGGGGAGGCTCTGGTGAAGCTGGGTTGGGGTTTTGGAGAGGTTTCGATGGAGGATTTGTGGAACCGTATTTCTGTTCCTTTGTATACTACGGGTTTCGAATTTCCGAGTTCGAGTAGGCTTGTGATGGATTTATCCAAATTTGAACTAGATTTAGTCCAATCTCTAGGGGCGTGTTCGGATTTGGAATATAGGAAGGATTTTGTTTAGAATTTGCAAAAAATCGATGGAAATATAGGCTTATCGTTTTGTTTGTCGAAATGGAAACTAAAGGGGGGTCGGGCTTCTTCAGACTGCTGTTCACGTGAGCAGTATTATTTTCCTTTTATTATTTATTCTTTATTTTTTACTTAACATGTTGTGTATACTTTAGATATATTACTTGTATATATAATTCCTTACATATATACACATATATATACACCTCTT
>JANAVB010010763.1:0-35608 GCA_029216955.1 Iris pallida
AGCAGGAAATAAAGCAGGAAGTAAAGTGCAAATGAAAATTAAAGAGCAGATAATTAATTAACATGAAATTAAAGGAATTTAAATACAGGATAATACATGATAAATACTAAATAAAATACACATGAGTTGTACATGTATAAAAAACGCATTCTGGAACGGGGAGTGACAATTATAAACCACTATACCACAATGCTTTTTTGTTAAAAAAAGCACATGATACATATTAGTTCTATTGGAGATAGTTTCATGTTGGTGCCCCCTTTCGTCAGGGGGCCCTGGGCCGTCGTCCGACCTGCCCTGGATCCGGGCCGCCCCAGAATGGAATCCCTATCGTAGATATTTCAAGCACAAACATTCTATAAGTAGCTTCTACAAGTAGCAGTTTATTAAAAAAAACTTGGTTGTAGCAAAAAGTATAGCGCCATAGAAAATAATTGCTTTTGAGAGAGAAAAAGAACAAAACTTCAAAAGAACGTAGCTAAAGGGCATGAGGTTGGTAGGACTGTAATTTTTTTTTTACACTCCTAGATAAAACTTATTAATGTTCAGTAACATAATTTTTATTCAGGACTTTCAAAATTTTTTATAGTTCTTTTGTATTGTCTCTATTTGTATTCAGATATTTGGAAGACATATTAGTCTAATTTATTGACTGGTGTGTTTGATTGCAAGGTGGAAGATACGTGGAAAAGAAATTAATTCCATGAAGTTATTTTTCTAGGAAAAAAATTCCATGGAATTTTAAAATTTTTCATGGAAAACTTAATTCGGCTGTTTGATTGTCATTATTTTCCACGAAAATAGTTATTTTCCATGGAAAATGATATTTTTCTATGGGTTAGACAAGTTTCATTTTCCACCATTTTAGAAGAAAATATGAAAAATGATAGTTTTTTGGAAAAAAATTCCATGGAAAATATAAGCTATCAAACACTACAATTGGTGGAAAATTTGTGGTGGAAATATTTTCCATGGAAAAAAAGCCCAATCAAACACAGCCTATTAGTGTAGTTTTCAAACTTTGGTTGAAAACGTCAGGTCTTTCCAAAGAAATTTCTACTGCTAGAGCACATCAATTTAATAAAACGTAAGTGTATGAATCTAGACAATTATTCACAATAAATTTTGTACATTACCTCTGTCTTTGAAGTTGAACGTTTTTTGTTATATAATGTTGTCATCTCTTTCTCTGCCAAGCGACGCATACACCATAACATTAAAGATAAAATCTTAAACCTGGACAACATCAATAAATGATGGCATGCTATTATGAGTCCATCAAGCCTTTAACATATATAGTCATTGTCATTTAAAAAATATCCGAAGTGCATTGATGGAACGAACATTATTAACAACTGATTTCAATATAGTATTGTGCGTACATATAATATAATATAACATAGTCATTGTCATTTCAAGATCGATCGATCAGCATCTACAACTAACATTAGACGATTAATATAACATAACAAATGATCATTATAACATATATAACACAGTGATTGTCATGTCAAGATCGATCGATGAGCAAATTTATATTAGATAAACAAACATGTCAACAATTTGACAATTTAGCACGTTACAACAAACATCAAAGTTTCACAACACTTAGCACTCGAGACGTTGGCTTTCCCACCTACTCCAAATTATAAGATAATCATCGAGCGATTGAGATTCTGATATTCCAAATGATAAGAAAAAAGTGTAGCAATGATTTGTTGTGCTACTTGTCAAGAATATAAAATTTGTGGTCATCACTGCAAAATATATTATTCTTGTCGCAAAGTATGCAAAAGAGAGTAAAAAATCCGGCCTCAAACTATACATATATGTTATTTCATAAATCATGTATGTTGTTAGGACTATATAAATCTTCTACAGTCCTAACAACATGCAGTCCTGTAATTTTTGTTACAATCATGATTCTTGCCAACTGCAACCGGGACGGAGTTCCTTACTTCAAAATTATAAAATGGGTTTGAAATTTCAAAGATTCGCCCAAAGATCATCCAAAATCTATTCTATGTTAGTAAACTATGATATTTGGACATGAACAAGGATTGGAAAGAATATTTATGAAAATAAAATAAATATATACATATAAAATATAGATTGAGGAAGAAAATTGGAAAGATGATTTGTACCTTAATTGTGAAGAAACTTTTGGTGCCATCTCAAGGATTGATTGGTACTTAGAAGTAGTTAGAATAGAGGCGGAGAATGAAAAACTTTAGGATTTTGAAGTAAATGAAGGCGGAAAAGAATTTTGAAGAGAAAGAAAGAGTGAATGGAATGTTTGGGGTTGGGAGGGATTGTGGGGGTGAGCAGCCCCTAGTAAATTTTGGTTGTTTCGAGTAAAAGTTATTATAAACTGGACTAGCCTTGATATTAGGCTAGTCCAGTTTAGTAAAAATTATTATTTATATGATAATTTTGTATGTGCGTGCGTATATGTGAAAATGACTAGTTTGAGATTAGTGACATTTGTTTAGTAAAAATAATTATTTTTGGGTTATTTACACTAATCTTTCATATATTTTTGGTTTATTAAACGGACATCTCTTATTTTACAAATAATTACACTGACTTCTCTATGTGTTTATGTTTGTTACTCGACCTCCACTATATTTTATGTTTTACCTAAATGTTATTATACTAACTATCTTTACAACATAGAGGAAATGAGAGGTCCGTGTAATTTATCTTCAAAATAAGGAAGGTACATGGGTAAGGTTAGTATAAATAACCCTTGTTTTTTACCAAATGGCAAAACATAAATGTCATGCTGAATCAAACATAAAAGACTGTTATGTTACAATACTTATTTTAATTAATTGGATAATGGTTAAAATGATAATCTGAATAAGGATCAACAACATATATGAAGAACTTAAGTCTTAGATGCACATAAAATAGGCAAATTATAAGGGCACATGTTTTTTTATTCGGGGCTAGCCAGGATTCGGGCTAGCCAGGCTTTGAGGAACTTTTACTCGGGCTGTCCAAATTTATTTTTCAGGGCTGTACAAACCCCCACAGCCCCCCAAACCCAAAAATCACTCTCATTTGAAATTTTCACTCTCTCTTCACAAACCCTAGCTTTCTTCTTCTTCTTCTACCCATCTTGTTCTTCTCCACCATTTCCATTCTCACATCTCCATCAAAATCCTAGTTTTTTCTCATCATCATCGTCTTCTTCTTCTCCACCATTTTCATCATCATCACCATCTCCATCAAAACCCTAGTTTCTTTCTCTTTCCCAATTTCGATGGCACCAAAAAAATTAAATAAACTCTAAAATGCATGGAAATAAAGGATAAATACTTCTTTCCTCACAAATAATGCATGGAAATAAATCCTAAATGCATATTTCACTCTATTATCAAGATTGAAATAAACCCTAACATGTTTTTTTCATTCGGAAATTTCGACTTTAGGACTGCCAGAAATTGTGGCAGTCCTGAAAGGAACTTGCTGTACAGCCATTATCTTTCAGGACTGCCTCAATTTCTGGCAGTCCTCAATATGTCTAGGACTGCCAGAAATTGTGGCAGTCCTGCTATAGAGCATATTCCTTTGAGGACTGCCACAATTTCTGGCAGTCCTCATTACTTCTAGGACTGCCATAAATTGTGGCAGTCCTGTTGTACATCGAGTCTATTTCAAGACTGTCACAATTTCTGGCAGTCCTCATTACTTCTAGGACTGTCAGCAATTGTGACAGTCCTGTTGTACATCGAGTCTATTTCAAGACTGCCACAATTTCTGGCAGTCCGCAATGCTTCTAGGACTGTCAGAAATTGTGGCAGTCCTGATATGAACCCAATTATTCTACAAATAGGATTTCTTCCATAGTTTTTCTTCTACAACTAGGATTGCATGCATAATTCTTCTATTAATAAAGAAAAAATGGTTAATAGACTAATAGATTTGATAGATTTGATAACCCAATTTCTTCTACAACTAGGGTTTCATCCATAATGCCCAAACAAGAAGAAAAAAATAAAGTAGGGTTTGGAGAAAGAGATATGAGAAATTAGAAGAGAGCAAAAAACCAAAATAAACTAGATTTGTAAAAATTGATCCTTTTGTTCTTGTTGTTCTTGTTCTTTTTCTTTTTCTTCTTCTTCTTCTTCATCTTCTTCTTTTTCTTCTTCTTGTGAGGAATGGAGAATGAAGAAGAAAACAAAAATTATAAGACTTATCTTTTATACCTAGCACTTGGATAGCCCTGAGTAATTTTTCCAGTGGCAAACTTGTAAATAATGAAAAACAGTCACTTGGACAGCCCCGAGTAAAATATGCTGTGCCCTTATAATTTGCCTAAAATAACCATTGCAAATTTAATTTTATATTTATTATAATCTATTTTAATACAAAATTTGGAGTTATGCGAATCCAAGTTGACTCAAACACAGTTTCATTCTCCTCACAAAGACCATTTATGATTATGAGCATGTGCAAGTCGTGAGATCGTATAAGACTCTAAAAATTTGAACACCCAAATTGTTTAACCTACTTAGAGCATACACAGTGGGAGTGGTTTGAACTGCTACATTTTTGCTTTAGTCAAAATTTGTAGCACTTGCGGACTACAGTAACTCTTGTCAACACTTGAAATGCTAACAAGCTAAGAGACTCTCCAAATTTGGAACATGTCTTAGCTCGTGAACAGTACGCCAAACTGGATCCACCAAGAGAAAAAATGAAAAAAAAAATAAAAGGAGAAAATTTTAGAATATCGATTTGACGTGTTATTTTGAGCGTTTCATCATGTGCCAAAGGACACTAAAAAAAATTGATAATTTATATTATTTAAAATAAATAAATTTGGAGTATGATATGGAATATCTCCAACCGTGGATGCTTTTTATATATTAATAATATTTTTTTATTATCAGTTTTAGATCTTTGTATTTTTTTTTTAGAATGGTTAAAATTTTTTTCCATACATATTCACAAAACCAAATTTCTTAAAAAAGAAAAAGAAAAAGAAAATTTTAACCACCTCGTAATAAAAAAATTCTAAAATTTATTCATTTCCCTCCTCTTATTTTTCTTCTCTCTTATTCTTCTCCGCCGAAGCTGTTCGTTTTAATTTTTCTGTGAATCGACGTTTCCTTCCTTTCCTCCCCAAAAATCCCCTAAAACTATAACGAAATCCCTTAATTCCAGCATCAATTTCTTTCCATTCCAGCACAAATCGAGATTTCTTTTCCAATTCCGACATAAAGTTCACACTTTGCGCCTTAGAATGGAGGAGAGCGAGCTGATGGGATTGTATTTCGAGAAGCCGAATTGGAATCTAGGGTTTCTGCAGCGGCTGCGGTGAAGGAAGGAAGGAAGGATCGTTCCGGATTTGGATGCCGGAGTGAGCTAACCCGGTCCCGGGCTCGGGATCCGACAAGGGGAGATGATGGACCCCAATGACGTCGCCGACGGGCGCTGCTATCTCCAGAAATTTAGGCTACACGAGACGAGATCGGTAAGGATGTCCGTTGACGGATTAATCATTGTTGATCTATTCGCTAAAGATTCATTCTTTATGAAGTTTCATATGCCAATTGGTCAATCTCTTGATAAGTCGGCGAAAGACGTGAATTTTCGACAAAAATTTGAATTAATCAATAATTTTATGATAATTTGATGGGTACCAATAATTATTATAATAGAGGAGTTATATATATATATAGTTTGAGATTGGAATTGTCTATAGTTCAAAATCTTTTAGGCGATTGGAACTAGATATGTATGGCATATTTGTCACTGTTTTATTTGGATCTGCCTCATTCTGGTTTGGATGGAAGTACACATTCTTCTTCCTCAGACGAAAGACTGGTCGGACAAGTTTTTGCTTCCATCTCACTTTCTTGCAAGTCGTACACAATACACGTTTTATGTGGCCCTGTGGGCATGTCCTGGTTGTTGTAGTGTCTGTGTAGTTTCCAATATGTGTCCGACAAGAAATGGCTTGAACAAGGCTATGATAACTGAATTATCTGTGACATACCCCGAAACTAGATTCTAAGACCAGAAGGTGGAAAGGCTGTATCTCACACACATAACATACATGACTATGGCAATCAACTTCGCTTCTTGTAGTTTTGGATTGGACGTTGATTTATAAATTATATAGGAGCTCTTGGAGCCTAAACGCATCACATGCTATGATAACTGTATTAATTTGATATTGTGTTGCAGAAATTTTATATGGTTGGGAGAGACAAGAGTAGAAGGCTGTGGAAAATATTGAAGATTGATAGGTCAGATCCTTCTGAGCTGAACATCCGCGAGGATTCTGCTAACTATTCAACAAGTGAATGTACTGATGTATTGATGCGTATTGATGAAGGGAATAAATCTACTGGTGGGCTAAAATTTGTTACCAGTTGTTATGGGATTGTTGGTATGCTCTTATGTGCAGTTGTTTGGCTACAGTACATCAAAATAATCTTTGGAAAATTTATGATATAATTTATTTCTTTGTCAGGGTTTGTTAAGTTCCTGGGTTCTTACTACATGTTGCTTATTACAAAACGAAGGCAAATTGGTGTCATATGTGGCCATATGGTATATGCTGTCACCAAGAGCGAAATGATTGCGCTCCCAAATTCTAATGCTCAGTGCAGTATGGCTGTTTCTAAGAATGAAAACAGGTCTTTCATCTACCTGTATTTAGTTAAATGGTTACTTTCCACATTGATTATACAATAATTTAACTGTAAACATACATTATAAAATTAATTGTAACTGTGAGTATAGAAGAGACATCTGTTCCGGTTACCATTTTGTTGTTAGTAACTTAGTATTTTCAAAATCCCCCCCCCCCCCCCCCCCCCCCCCTTAAAATGTGAGAATCCTGCCCACTTTATGAGCGTTATCAAGAGAGACGATAATGTAGCATCTATTATATTTGGATGAATGCTTTACTCAGTTTCTGATTGCCTTATGGATTACTTTCACATTTGAGAAGTCTGTTAGTGATTGTTTTTGATACGCCTACGTAGGAAATGTATTTTGAATTAGTTTGAATATAACTTTGAATATATTTTGATTAGTGAAAAACTAGGAAGCACAAACACTTCTAGACAGGAACTCTATCCATGTGTCATACATATTTCATTCGATGTAACTTTGATATGATACATGTTAGACACTTGAAATCTGTTTCTGGTCTTGCTTGGGCTGAAATTCCTTATTCCTCACATGCTGGTGTTGTATCCAGAACCTATGGAAGGTGTCAAAAGTCTGTCCTAGACGGCCCGTATTTGGTTCACTTTGAGCTCATATGAGTTCATTTTTTACTCGTTTGTTTATTTTATGATTTTGGCTGCATATACAAGCTTGTTGACTGTATAATTCATTTTTCTACTTGACATAGTACCTTTCTCTTTCCTGTGCTATATGTTTTCGTGTCCTACTGAGTATATATGGTTTTATGAATTTGAAGATTTGGTTATTTAGCTATTTACGGTTTGTCAAATTATTCTATGGATTATCATTGTAATTTGATTATATACTACTTGATGTATATGTGGATTACTTTGAACACATATTTCGTGTATATAGATGTTTTAAGATGATTAGATCCATTCAAAGGTTGACATGGCCTATGAGCTATCACAAGAATGGCAATTTCGATTGCAACCTAAATTGATGGTCGATATCCCTATTTCTCTATCTGATAAAATTGACAGTATAACCTATAACCGGGGCTCATATCCCTATTTCTCTATACAAAATGTGGCTCCAGGCTAGACTGACACCCATATCCCTGTTTCTTTGTACGAGAATCCGAGACATGGTCATCTGGTCCAGATTACAACCTAGATTGGTACTCATATGACATTCTTTACTCCATTGTCGTGTGCATGTTATACACCATTTGAAGTGATCTATACATCTCAACATATATGTAAAATGAAGTATCTTGTGGTTTGAACCTATTTAATTTACGCATCAAGTAATGAAAAAATAAATTCCTTTTTAGCAATAAAAGTAGAGATCGGTTGTGGACGGGTTAGAAATATTCAAAGTTTCAAACCACAAATTATGTTATTTACTTTATATGTTTAGATTCACTTCAATTCAAGTACTCATGCATATCGTGATGGCCCACGGGCTGCCATTTGGCATTTTCTAGATGGTAATTTAGACTACTGATTCATATTCTGTTTCCTCTTTATGTGGAAACGGCATATCGATACCGGTGTGGCCTATAACATAGACCGACACTCATATTTTTGGCCATTTTCTAAATTGCATGATCTATACCAAAAGTATGCCTTGATCAATAAATGAAAGATCTTAAAATTCGAAAATTTCTAATTCATCTACCAAGTAATGATCGAATAAATGATTTTCAGAAGTAGAAACAGAGACCACTCTATTGAGTCATTGACAAGTTAGAAATTTCATACAAAAAAGTTTTTCAATCGTAGATCCTTTAAGACATATAAATCACTTTTATGATGCTGATCACAAATTGGGACTCCATACAAGCTGCCATATGAATGCTGATTTATGTTCTAGCCTACATCGGTCGTCTATATCTATACCAACCAAATAAATCGAGGAGTTAGAAACGTTCACACATCAATATATTTCATTTATAGGTGGTTTAAGAACATAAATTATTTGCGATGGTGTTTATCATACAATGGGATGACCTACTGGCTAGCGCATATGTGATTGTCTAGATTGTGCCTAGACATCTTATCCTGTTCCCAGTATAGAGAATTTTTGCTTGGATAGGCAGTCTAGGCTACAATCTAGACCGATATTCATGTGGTGCCCCACAGGCCAATCGGTGCGTGTTCACAGTGTTCAAAGTGGTGTATACATCTCAAAGCAACTACAAATGACATAATATCTCGTGATTTGATTCTGACTCATGTCATGACAAAAGAAGGGCTTTTGGTAATATAAATAGAGACCCACAGTTGATGGATGACTTTGATAGCTTTAGAAATATAAATAGGGAGAACATATATGATGCCTATGTGATTTTAGAAATCTCCTAACCATATGATTTCAACTGTTACAGTTTTTACAGGGACAACTTAGATAACATTACCTAGGCGCTTTGTGCTTTGTTCTTTGCACACACTACAATTAGAAATTGTTCTTATCCCTTATTTTTTGTCTTGAATCCATGTTTGTGTTAGTGCATCATAGGTGAAGAACGTTTCTCTAATTATGGTGTATGAGTACTAAAGTAAACACTATGGAATATTAGGTTATACAAAATTATGTTATTGTTAAAGAAGATATAAAATATTACGAAGTTCAGTTTTTATTTTTCCTGTAATAAGAACATAATTTCTGCACAATAAGCTTCAACCTTTTATCCTTTTATTGTTACCTAGGTTTTCCTTGCAACAATTTTTTATGAATTTATTGCATATAGGTACAAGAAGCTCCTATGCTCAGTTGATCTCACGAAGGACTTTTTCTTCAGCTACTCTTACAATGTTATGCGTAGTCTTCAGAAAAACATGTGTGATCGGCAGACTGGACAGGTTTTATATGAAACCATGTTTGTTTGGAATGAATTCTTGACACGTGGAATACGCAATCATCTTAAAAGTACTATTTGGACGGTTGCATTGGTCTACGGCTTTTTTAAACAGGTAGGACCACATAAGAGTAACACCAGTGTTTATTTTCGAGTACATATTAAATAATTTTATGGTTTAAAGGTATCTTTTGTTGATATTAATCTATTCTAGCAATTTTAATATATATATAGAGAAGTATGTTGTCTGGAAAATTTACATGTACACTAACTATGGTTAGAAAGTGGCTTATGTCAGGACTCTGGCTTCAGAAAGATACAATTGTCAATACTCTGTTTTTCATCGACCTTTTTAGAACATTAACTTGGAAAAACATCTTGTTCATTTTGCTCGTATTGCATGCCAAGTTAGGAATGATTGGCCTAGTGTCATCCTTGCAGAATATTTATATAGCTTGTTACATGACAAGATGATTATACTAGTGGATACAAGTAAATTTGTCCATCTACCTTAATGAATATAGACTAGAAATTTTGGTCTCGAATTCTGATGAATAGGAACATAAAAGCGCTAGGGAACACAAATAGTGGGATTTTGAAGATAGAACAAAAAGTTTAGGGACCCCAAGGTATGTAATTGTCTACAGAACCTAGTTATTACCAATCTGCAATTGTTATGGATAAGTGTTCGTCCATATTTGTGTCCACATGACCGTGCTGTCAAATTAGATAGCTAATCGCTTTGTCTACCAATTGTCCATATTCTAGCTCTCCCATTACGGATGCTGTATTGCAACATGGTGAATTTATTAGTGTAACGGAAGTCTGCTATATGCTAGAGTTTCTACCTAGAAAGTTGAGCACATAGGAAAGGAATAATATATGATTTCATTTGAGATTGATTTTGGACTTGTGATTTAACTTTTGAGTGACTGGAGTATTAAGTAAACTGGTATTTTCTCATTGAAGATTGATATTTGTTCATAGTTGTGGCATTCAAGGTAAAAGGTTGTTGCAACTACTTGACATGCCCTAATCCTTCTTAAATATAATCTTGCCAAACTGGTGCAAAATGCTTGTATGCATGTCTTTCTCAAGTTACAGAGACCTCCAAGTACCATGTTAATTTATATGGTTTGCTAATGTGACTATAGTAAGACAATGACATGTTATCTCATGTTGATGCTAATTTGGAACATGTTTTAGTTAATACTCATTTGGATTTGGAAAACAAATTGTTTGATTCTGATTTCGAAAAGTAAAAAGTAAGCATCACAACTGTAATTTTTTCACTATACATGATATGAAAGCAGATTAAACTACATATATGCTTGACAAACATAAATATGCTGCTTGGTGGCCTGCGAAATACTGCTTCACATTTTTTAGACAATGGAGATAACACATAGTGACATTTGCAGGCCAACATTTCTACTATTAGCTGGTGTTAACTGAAATTATGTAATTAACAATTACAAGTTACTGGAGAGAGCTACAGCAAGAGACCCCTCAAATTAGCATTTAAAACAATTTTCTCTTTTTCAAATAAAGCAATTTTAGAGATAAAAACATCATTTTCTTTCTTTAAAGTATCAATAGAAGAATCATGCAAATGTCTTAACTCATGTGTTCGTCTCTTTGAGTTCTTATATTGATGAGGAAAGAGTTTTGATTTTCAAAATTAAAGCATCATTCAAACTCTTTAAAGAAACACAAGATGACTTTTGAGAAACAAGTCTAGATAATAAATTATTGTTTTCATTTCTCAACAATTCATTAGCTTCTTCTCAATGAACAACCTTTTTCAAAAGTTCTTCATTAGTAGAATGAAGGTAAACAATAATCTTTAAGGATTGATTAGCCATAGCTTTCCACTTAGAGCATTTCTTGCATTTAGAAGAAACATGATTGTCTATGCTACTAGATGTAGAACCCTCTTTATCGGTAGAACCCTCTTTATCGGAGGAGTAGGATGCCATAATAGATAAGGATCTACTCTAAAGATAGTAAGCCTAAAAATAGGGTCCTTGCTCTGATACCAATTGAAAGAGGGGTGAATAGGGTCACGCTAATATGTCAAGCACAAAACGATTTTTAATAGCAAATTTTAAAAATAACTGTGCAACAAATAAAGCAATAAGAATACCGACACTTGATGTATCCTGGTATCCTCCTTGAGGCACTCTAGTCCCGGAACTCTCTCCGACTTTAATCCACTGTTATCAAAATAGTTACACCACGAGCTTTGATCCGAAGGCTCGTCAATTTCTTACACAAGAGCTTTGATTCGAAGGTCCTCCGATTTCAAAACACAAGAGCTTTGATCCTAAGGCTCTTATACTTTACACAAGCTTTGATCCGAAGGCTTGTACACTTAAACCTCTTTACAAGATGATTTTGATCTTCTCACAACAAATATGAAGCTCTTATTTTTACAACTCAAGAACATTCTAACACAATTTGTGGATAGGCAAGTGAAAGCTTTGGTAGAGTTGTTTGTGGATGACCCTTGGTAGATAGAAAATTTTAGGCTCAAAATGATCAACCTTGAATGAAGAGGTTCAAAGTTATTTATACAAAGGCACAAGGAAAGATCAATAATGTAACTTTCTGTCTGCAGTTGGAACATCCGTCGGTATTCCGCGGAATACCGTTGGTTGTTTCGCTTGTATATTACAACAACTAGAAATAGAGCTGTTGGGATCATTGATGATGAGATAGAATTCAATCATTGGATTTCTAACGGCTACAATTCGAAATATCCGTCAGTGTTTCGCAGAAGTCCGTCGGATAATCTGATAGCTCACAGTAAGTTGTCTGTGGTCTATTCGGATCATCCTCCGATGTTCTGCGGAATTCTGTCCGAATTCTGGATGTCTTCCCAAAAGTAATCCCGGGTTATTTTCTTCCTAGTTTTCGATTTTGCCATCAATTTCTTGCGTTTACAATTATTCCTAAGATTCATTAAGATTCATTATAGACTCTAGATAGACTATAGTAGGTGCATGCTTCTTCACAGTCTTGAAATGACGATGACATGACTTGGCTTCTTCCTTTGTACGATGTTGTCTTTTTTTCTTTGACGATAATTATCCAAAGATACCTTTTCGGACTTCGCCTTCGAACCATCCCGAGTGCGTGGTCCTGGAGATGTCGTTGGGTGGTTCAAAGAAATTTTGTAGACAAGCACCGTCTTTGGCCCATCATAATTTTTTTATAGCATATGTCCATATTGATCTTGCTTATTACTTTTTTGTAAATACGTGCTAAACAAACAAAAGAATATACATAGTAGCAAATGTGATACATTTAATGCACATTATGACATTGCTAAGTTTAAGTATAAATACTATATTGATATCATAATGTTAAACTTAATCGAATAACCACAATAAAAAATTTAGTTATAATAGAAGCTCATATCACTAATATGTAAAACAATAAGCATATATCACTAAAATATATAAGTATAAATGCTATAGTGATTGCATGATGATTAGTGGTAATATAATACTAAACTTAATCGGTTAACCATATTAAAAAACATGATACAATCATCGGGCTAACGTACCGGATATGTATTGGGAACAATCTAGTTATTCCAAAATACACCAGGACACACTAAAATAGGTATCACATCTGTTTTGATGTGTCCTTATCATGTCACGTTGTATCTGTGTCCGTGCAACATAGTTGTTATTTGATTTTCATCTAATCTATATTTTTAATTCTGCACAGAAATTTTAGTGTTCTAATTTGTTTCTTTTTTGCTCTTGGATATTTGCTTATTGCTGTTTCTGTATATTCTGATGGCTCTAATTTTTTGTTCTATCAGGCTACACTTTCATTATCTGGGAAAGATTTTAAGTTGACTCTAATTGCTAGGCGCTCTCGCCATTATGCTGGCACAAGGTTATTATGACTTTTAACTTCCTTTTATATGAAAGACTTGGATATCAAAATCCATGTTAAAGACACGGAATGAAGTCAGTCAGTCGTGGATAGAGCGATTAAAATTGTGCATTTTTTTATGATTACACATGCTCATTGTAAAATCTTAAGTGCTTTTATGCACTAGGTATCTAAAGCGTGGTGTTAATGAGAAAGGCAGAGTAGCAAATGATGTGGAGACAGAACAGATTGTATTTGAAGACAACATTGAAGGAATTCCTACACAGATAAGCTCTGTAGTACAGAATAGGGGTTCCATACCACTATTCTGGTCTCAGGAGACGTCACGCCTGAATCTTAAGCCTGATATTGTCTGTAAGTTATATACTTAAGCTTAAAATCATGGGATTTTATATCTTTTTATTTGACATTTATTATCCTCTTCCAGTACACAAGAAGGACATAAATTATGAAGCTACCCGACTCCATTTTGAGAATCTTGTTAAAAGATACGGAAACCCAATTATTATTTTGAACTTAATAAAGGTAGTTCATTACAGGCTGACTGTGATATGATACTTAAGTATTGAAAATTAGATTGAGAGAGATCTAATGCTGCTTTTTCTTGCTTTTTTTTGTTGTTTCCACCTTTTGCTATTTGATGAATTTCAAATAGACGTATGAGAAGAAACCTCGAGAATCCATACTCCGTGCTGAGTTTGCCAATGCAATAGATGCTATAAATAAAGATTTATCCGAGGAAAATCACTTGAAATTCTTACATTGGGATCTTCACAAACATTCTCGAAGGTACGTAGCTTCTACTACTAATACTTTCTTTGATAAGAGCTGCCCAGAAGTAAAGTTATAACTTCAGAGGAATCTTCCATTTTTCCAGCAAAGCTGCAGATGTGCTTGCATTGCTGCGCAGAGCGGCATCACAGGCCTTGAATTTAACAGGCTTCTTTTATTGTCAAGTGCTTCCAAGTTTAAGCCTAGAGGATGGTCTGAATTGGCCTGTAATTTTGTAAGTATATCAGTGAATGTGAATTATATTAAAAATTTGTTTTACCATTTTGTATACATGTACTATGTCTATGTATCTTGATTATCGCTCAATACTAGTTCTTATTATTTCCTCTGTGTATATTGATGTAATCCATTTCTTCTAAATAAATAAAGTTGAGATTCAATATTCGATAGTGGTCTCAAATCTGCTGTTGGATTAAATCGTTGCAGATTTCAAAATAAGCCTTGTTGGGAAAGGTGCATCCACATATTTTGCTTTAAAACATTATTATTTTCATCAAATTTTGGGCTAATTATCAAGTGTCTAAATTTCAGGTCTATATAGCTGTTTTAAGCACTTAATTTCATTCTCTAGTAATCCCCCTTGAACTTAATTCTAGCTTATGGATTTTGAACTTCAAACAAAGGTTTTGTTTTGTCAGCCTAATAAAACTGCAAGCAAAGTGTAATTTCCCCATACATTATCTATTCAACATAGCTTTCAAGCACCTCAAGGCTATACCTGTAACCTTCATGCATCTGTAAACTTTTGTTATCTGTATCTGAGTTTCATCAATGTATGGTTTGTTATAGGAAGGATAATGCTGATGAATTGGTTGACAATAATCATCTTGATGAAGACAATCTAGACGGTGTTGTTACTGCTGAAAATGGATCAGAAGATGGAAATAATGCAGCTAATTCTGATAGATCTGAAACTGCAGTTGACAATAGTGAGGTTTGTTTAATCAAACCTCTGAAGATCCAACAAGGTGCCCTACGAACAAATTGCATAGATTGCTTGGATCGCACTAATGTTGCACAGTATGCCTATGGTTTAGCTGCTCTCGGGCATCAGCTTCATGCCTTGGGCATCATTGATTACCCAAGAGTTGATCTGGATTCCCCATTGGCTAATGACTTGATGAGCTTTTATGAGACGATGGGTGATACACTTGCATTACAGTATGGTGGTTCTGCTGCTCATAACAAGGTATAGTTATGGTATATATTTATTCTTTCTTGTGGAACAAGTTCATCATTGACCTTTTTGTTGAATCCTGGCATAATATTATATGACAACTCTGCTTGAAGTTGTGCTTTACATCATTTCTAACTATTATAGCCAAATGTACATCATGCATATACTTTGGGGATGTTCAGTAGTATAAACAGGATTTCACATGTACTTTGCTATACGGATGGATAAAGAATTTATAATTTATACTTTATAGGAACTAACTTACTGCCCTAAGACTACATTTAACTTTTGAATTTTGTACATCTTTTATACTAGGTATTTGAGTTTTAAGTATGATAGTTATCTCATGTTTGAGCCTCTGGACTTTTGAAGGGTGTACTATATGGACTAAATCCTGAAGGTATTGCCAAAAATGTTGTTTGTGACTCTGAGGAGTATCAAAATTTTGAGACTTGCACTTTTTCCCTTCACTTTGTTTCATTGGAATGTGAAGAAAGTATCTTAAAGTAATGTCTAAGAGAGATGTTTGGTTTCAATTGACAAAAGTATCTGCTTATTAAGCTATGCGTAAAGCTGGGTTTCCTCTTCAAAAAACTGTTATGTTAAACCATCGTTATTGTTCTGTTGAAGTGTTGTTACTATCTTGCACCTATGTTTGCGTAAGAGATAGAGGGGGTTGGGGTTGATAACTATTTACATAAATGACTCCAAAGCAACTAAAATGATCTCTTCTAAAAGATATTTTTAGGAAAAACAATATTTATAAATGTTAGATCAAAATGCTGAAAACAATAGTAATAGCTTTAGAGCATATTTTTATCTTTTAACTACTGTAGCGAACCATGAAAATTTGTACAACTGGTTGCAAAAAAAGTTAGAAAGTTATAGGAACGTGGATAAAGTTTATGGGTACAAGTTTGTTGGGTTTAGGTTTGTTGTGTTTGAGGATGAAGGAGCCAAGGGAGGAGGAGAAAGTTGGCACCAGTTGCTGAGAAGAGAAGGCTAGTGGTTGGATTGAAGAAGGATGGATTAGGTTTTAATGGGTTTGAGGATGAAGGAGGGAGGCAAAATGGTAAAAAAGAAACCATTAACTTTAACGGATGTTTGTTACTGCCCCTAACCACAGGGATTTATCTATCAGTAATCTTAATGATTTTAGAAGTCTCCTTCCAAATTACAAGATTCAGGAGATTTATGTTGAAATGGACAAAATTTGAGGGACTTGTATCTAAAAAAGAACCCAAGTAAATATTATATGTATCTGTTACATAATATTTTAAGAAAACAAATGGACTCATCTTCTTTTATAAGGAGCATAGGTCCCATCCTAAAAGGAAAGTTGTATATGATAGACATGTATGGTTGTGATGGTTACACATGTCGTCATTTCAGCCATACGTAGTAAGGGGGTGAGAAAGAAAATTAAGTTGAAGATAGGTGAAAAAAATCGGAACCTTATATACTAGCACAATTTCATTGGCAAACATCATATACCATGAAACCAAATCTTGGATGTGCCTTGTAATGCATCAATAGCTAGTGGTAGCGAAGAAACACAAGGACTTGATGGTGATCTTTCATGCAATCTAAAGGTGATTCAAGATGGTGTGATATCTTCTCCAATTGTCCGCATTTTAGTCGTCATTCCATCATGTATATTATTTATAAATCAAAATATAGCTACTAGAGATTAATATTTCTCTGAAACCGATCACATTATCTCCTTAGGTAACGTAAGTTTTTCTCTAAGTCAATAAAACCAGTTTGAAGGTCGTTTTCCCCCCTCTATAATTGTCAATTAATCTTCTTAGTAAGTAGATGACTTCCATATTATATCTTCCTCACGTAAAATCAAATTGATTTTCTGGAATTTTAGTTTCTTCTCCACATGCTTTGCCCAATTAGTATGCCATACTTTCATGGTATAGTTCTTAAGCTTGATTCCTCGATATTTACTACGACCCTCTCTATCTTCCTTATTCCTCTATATCTAGAACTATAATATTGCTTCTCCATTCGTCGGATTTTTTTTCTTTCTAGTCCTTAGAATTTCTTTGAATAAGTTTGTTAGCCTCCTAGATACTCTTTTCTGGACATTTCCAAACCTCAACATGGAATATTATCGGAAGCTACAGCTTTTCCAGATTTTATTTACCTTAAAGCATCCTATCGTAATCAATTTCAATCTCAACTATTTTCTGTTACACAATTCCTTCTTAAATTGAGTTGCTTAAACATTGTATTTCTTTAGTAGATAATCTTATAAAATTTGTCTGTCCTCTACCGAGTTAGCTTTAACCTTGGCCCTTTGATGGACTTGAGAGGGGTCTAATTCTATCCGAGTTGGTTCTTTTGGCTGCCATCAGCTTGTGTGACTCGTTGGTCGAAATTGATCTCCATTGTACAGCATGTTAGCTGCCGCTGTCGCTGAATTCAGCACCCCCTCCTCTCTTGTGAATACTATGTGTGCAGTGCTTTATCAACTGACAACTGCAGTGCCACCCACTACTTTTACTGGAGTTGCCCCATCTTATTTTGTTGTCTTCCTTCTCCCTTTTTACAGTTTCTAACTGGTTACAGTTATCCTAATATGAAATGGGAATCTTTAATTTGGATTTTGGACAAAAAAAATTGATGTGGCTGCAAGGAATACTTGATTCTTATGGCTAATATTTTAATAAATGATAACAAAATGTTCACTTTCTCATGAAATTCTTTCAAGCCCACCTCTGAGCATCTGCTAGTAAAAGGTTCGAATGGCTGTGCAACCTGCCATATTTGGGGGTGCTGAATTTCTCAACTCAAATGCTAGTTTTAATGTAAATAGTATACCCTGTTGTCATGAAGGGTTCTGATGTGATGTTTTTTTTGTGTGGTGAGGGGGGTGTGGGGGGTGGGGGGTGGGGTTGGAGAGGGCGGGGGAGGGGGGCTGCTGGGACTGATGTTGCCCAGATAAGATTGATGAGAGAGAATTGAGTAATGCGTATATCATTTTTTTTCTGTCAAATCAACTGCAACCTTCTGATTCTTTTTTTCAGAAAACATTTTCTTGGAGAATGGATGGTTTGTAGATATATTTTGTTCCTAGCGATGCACTAATTTGATAATTTCAGCACTTAACTTTATTAGCAAATAACTGCATTCACTGACATTACATAGATATTCTCTAAGAGAAGAGGTCAATGGAAGGCAGCAATCGAATCACAGGAGTTCTTCAGGACACTTCAAAGATATTACAACAATGCCTACATGGATGCCGAAAAGCAAGATGCCATAAACTTGTAAGATTATAACAATTTTCTTTACTTGGCATTTTTATTTGGACTCTTGACCAGTTGGTTCTTCTTATGGATTAACGATACCATAATTATGTCCTTCGCGTTAACGTATTGCCTATTAATGCAGGTTCTTGGGGTACTTCCAACCACAAGTAGGTAAGCCAGCAATCTGGGAGCTAGACTCAGATCAGCACTATAATGTTGGGAGACGTGGTAATGGCTTTGAGGATGAAAATGCTAGGTACTCCTAATGAATTGAAGTCACTTTACTTTCCTAAAATTTCTGCATGGTCTGGCATTCTCCTTTTGTTACCTTTCTATTCTATATCCCTAATATTAAAATAATATGAATAGTAAATACATAACCCTCAATCTCATCACAACTCTAGAATTTTGTGTAGTGGCAGGATCTTTAATATGGTACTAGTGGCAGGCTCACTGTATAAATATGAATTCTACCATTGCAAACATATCTAACTAACATGAAGTTCTTAAAGAGCATATTGTATATAACTTATCTACTCTCTCTCTCTCTCTCTCTTCTTTTTTCTCTACTTGACCCTTAAGGAGACAGATTATTACTTGTAATGTAGCTTTAGACGAAACACGATTTTGTCACACAAAAACTTATAATAAGAAATATCTGGATTTTATGTTTAATCTTGTGAAATTTTTACACATGCTTTGTGTGTGCCAAAATTAGCTCGTGTCTCTTGATTTGTCTGCAAAGTTTGTGTCTGTGTGTGCTACCTGGATATTTTATATATTTACGTGTTATGTGATTATGACTACGACAACCCTAGAAGGGAAATAATGGGGGGTGGGGGTGGGTGGGGTTGTTCCAGAATAGCGTTGTGGTAATTACATGCAATTAAATAAATCCATTAAGGCACAAGAAAGAAAAATAGGTGTAAAGACAAGTAAAGTGTAGAGAGATTAAAAAAAATCAAAAGCAAAAACAAACAGGAGATCTATCATGGTTCTTGAATTATGGGCTATCCACTCCCGGGCATTCCTCCGGTGTGGGTTTCACTATCCAAGGTCCGTATCGGCACATCCTGTCTTACAAATCCATCAATTGAGAAATCAGTGCTGTCCGAATCCTCTCTCACACCAAAGAGAGTCATCTGTTCTCTTATGGTCCAAGGGGATACAGCCTCAACCTCCCTTCTATATCCGGAAGGATTTACAAGTGAATATGTTCTCACTAAGCTGATGTCTCTCAATGCAAATTTCCTGACACAAATGGTATTGGCATAAATCTACAAGGGAACACACTAGAGTTTTTACAAGTTTAAGCTCAATATGTATAATAATCAAGGGCTAATTCTAAGGGCACTCCAACTTTTGCTTGGGGCTAGCTCAACTTTTTCCAAAAATAATTACAAGTATGCCATCCAAATTTTTGCTTGGGGCTAGCCCAATTTTTTTTTTGGTTAGAGTTAGGGTTAGGGTTTCTCCTCCTCCTCCTCCTCCGCCGCCTCGTTCTCCTCCTCCTCTGCCTCGTCCTCCTCTGCCTCGTTCTCCTCCTCCAACTCCTCCTCCGCCTTCTCCGCAGCCGCAGCCGCCGCCTCCTCCTCCTCCTCCTCCTCCAACTCCTCCTCCTCCGCATCGTCCTCCTCTTCCGCCTCGCCACCATCTCCCCGAATCATCCGTTCTTGTCCGCCCGCCTCGCCACCATCTCCCCGATCTCCGACGAACTTTCTGACTGCGACCCATCCCCGTGTGCCGCAGCTTCCCGCCTTGCCTGCGCCACCCTTGGACCCTCTGGTCCCTGGCTGACCGACATCACCATCGGCTCCGAACTGCCGACCTCCCCCTCGTCGGTTCCCCCCGTGGCCTACTAGCAACAGCAGCGGCGCGTCGTATCCGCAGCCCCGCGTCGATCGCATCCCCGCGCCAACGTCGACGTCCGCTCCCCCGCGCCCCCTTGCCTCCGCCGGCGTCCGCCTTTAGAAATCCTAAGTCTTTGGGGGCGGGCTAGCCCCAAGTAAAATTTAGGCTGTCCCTAATAAAAGTTCCACTATACTGGACTGTCCCCTAATAAGGGTTAGCCCCTAGCAAATGTTGGGGTGCCCTTAGAATTAGCCTAATCAAGTTTGAAAGTTTTCAAGGTGAAAGCCTATAGGAGTACTTGCTCCAAACCCTATCTATAAACTTGCAACCCCTTAGTAGAGGTCTCATGAGACAAAATGTAAATAGAGAGATTAGCCATAAAAACAAAATTTGAACGGTTAAATCTGGAATAGCTGTATGAACTGCGTGCTCGAGTGGTTCAAATTTCTTGGCCAAGTTGGCTGTAATGGGTGGTTTGGACTGCCCTGGGGGAGGTATGATCTGCCCACAGGTGGCGTGACTGTCCAAGAAGCAGTTCGAACCTCTCCTATGTGTGGCTCCTCAGTCCATTTATGTTTCATTTTGAGTTTGACCTATCTATGTTGAGAACTAGAAACTAGGAAGAAGTGTGTATATCAAATTTAGCTGTTAAACTCGATTTTCCAGTGTAACTTGAATAGATCAAAAGGAGATTTGTAGCTCAAGTTATAGCCGATGGAGAGAACATGTAACAAACTGAAACTGGGAGTTGTTTGCGGACAAATTATCTTTTGCAATTTGACCTTGATATTTTGAGAATTTCCATAATATGTAACCTTGAAAGTCTAATTTATAAACCAGTCAAGACTTTTGTCAAAATTATTTCTCTAGATAAATGATACGATTGAATTAATACAGAGGTGCTAGGAAATAATGCATAGCTAAAGGAATGCAGATTTTGGAGGATGGATCAAATCAAAACTTATCCTGAGAATTGAGCAACGGAAGAGGAGGAACATTTTAGGACAACTTGGAGTTTTTTCTATGATCAAAAGTATATGCACATGGTTATCTTGTCTCAAAAGAAATGCAGCAGGCTAAAATTCTTCAGTAGTTGACTTCGTAGGAATGCAAAGTTTAGTATAAGTAAGTCAACTGCACACTTAACGGAAAGCAGTGCAATTATAGGTTATGTGCACAACCACTGTGTATGTGTGGATACCCTAGAATTGGTTTTAATGCCATAATCAAGATAAAGAATTCAAGTGATGAATGTGGAAAAGATGGAAAAAGTCCTATCTTGGAATTCACCTTACAACTGTAAATTCTATGACTGCAAATATGGTCCAACTACCATAAAGTTCTTAAGAACATTAATGTATATGACTCATCTATCCCTTCTTTTTCTTCGTTCATTAAGGAGACGATTATTGGTTGCAAGGTAGCTTGTAAGGAATCAATAATTATCTCTGGCAGAAACTTATACTTAGAAAGTTTGGGGTTTCATTTTTGAACTTTGTGGTTTGTTTATTTTAACATGTGCTCTCCATGTAACCCAGTTAGTTCGTATGTGTCTCTGTTTGCTTGTCGGCAAGTTTCTGCAACCATGTGCTAGGACTTATGTGCATATTATATATATTTACATGTGTGCTTTGTGGCCCAAGATCACGGACCTCAACTCACTTAACACAGCCTCTGTACATATTTCACATATTTTATACTAAAATAATGAGTTGCTTGTTCGAGTTGGAGTAATGCAGCTGAATGCTCTTTGTTTTCTAATATAATGTCTTAAAAAAGGTTCTCGTTATCTGCGAGCCATTTTCACTGTGGTGTCCCGAAACTTGCATTCTTAAGCTGAAGTAGTAATGACACATAACATTTTCTTTCACGACATATTGGATTTTTCAGCCACTCGTGCATGTTGAACTTTTAAAACGGCTGTATATTTTCTTAGCAAACATCAAATGTTGTTATTGATAGGTCAATTATGAAAAGATCTCTGTCAGATGGCAACTTTCTTCGGGAAAACAATACTCCTGTAAGAATGCAAAATGCAGGACAAGAAAAGCTTCCCGGCTCAGCAACCTCTGATAGGACACATCAAGAGGAGGATGCTCTGGATCTTTCTGATTTAACACCAGAGATATCAGCTTGTGGAAGTGATATATCTTTTTCCAGGTTCTGTTTTTTTTACTCTATCAATAATGATGCATTTATTTGTTCTTAGGTTCAACTGGTTCCAAATGGGACTTCAAAGCTAGAGGAAATAGTTTCTATTTGTTCTCCTTTTTCTTCTATATCATCATGTCAGCCTAAGGAATCTGGCTTCCTCAAAATTTCAATCTCCATCTGCTTCAACTCAAATTTGCTTGATAGTTGATGTTTTTCGTCATCAGTTGTCTCAACTTATTTATTGGAATGGAATATCATGCCATAATATCTTTCTACCATGCTAAAAGTAGTAGTACAAGACAATAAAGTTATTTGTCAATTTGTTTCATATTTTTATTTCATAAAATCATTTATTACTTATTACTCATGTTTAAATTATTGTACGATTTGTTTTGTCATATATTTTAGTGCTTAAATCACATTTGAATATCAGTCGGAACATATACTTAACATGATACTCATCAATGGTTCTGTTTCGGTTTTTGTGGTGACCTATCAGAAACTTCGCCAAGGTATCAGTATCGTCTGATATCTTCAATTTTTTCTAAAGTATCTGTATTAGTATGAACTCAGAATTACTGCGTAAAGTATCTATTTGAAGTCTTAAACCTAGTTTCAAATTAATGCAAGTTGATGTTAGTCTATTTAAGGATTTAGTACAGGAAGAAGATTTACCGAGTTAACAAAGTGAAGGCAAAATTTTAGAGGGGCGTACCTATTGATACTGAATTAATATGTGAATCTTGCATGAAACTAATTATGGATTCTGGCAGAATGCCTGATTTCGGACTCTGTGTTCTAGTGTCAATCTTATTAATCAACCTACATTCACCATCTATATACTATTTTTGTCCCATTATCCCACATGATATGGGATTCATTTGAGTGGGTGTAGAGTTAATGATGTGGAGTCAGGTTAAGATTTTCTGGAAACTAATATTGTAATATGTAATATTCATGGAAAGTTTTCAGAATTTGATGTTCATATGATATATATCTTAAACATTTTAAGAATATCTTTGAATCCGAACTATAACACTCTCCAATATGGAGAGCTCTTGAACTGTCCAAGTAGAGGGATGGATATTTAAACCGGATTTTACTCGTGTTAAATAGTATTTCAAATCTTTTCAGGTGTAATCTTGCAATGCCTCGTCGGCATATTTATGGCGAGAATGAGCAAATTTACTTAAGTGAATATATGTCTTGTGAATCAAGCTCTTCAAACTTTCTAGACCTTGAATGGCTTTCATTGTCGGGTAATTCATGCGAGGAAGAAATATTTGACAGGTAATTTTTTATTTACTTCTAATTGCCTTCATAAGTTGCCAGCAACAAGCACGCTAATATGTATTGTTATTTTTGTTGTGCTTTCCTTCACACTGGCCAGAGAAACTATAATGTTATTTTAGGTTTTAACTTGTAAGTAGCACTTACCTTATTGTCAATTTTGCTAGAGTTGTGGAGTGCAGTTGCTTGTTTCTTCCCTTGAGTACAATTTCTTCTCTCCCAAGCACATATTTTTTTCTTATTCGTCTTCCTATGTCCTCAGCTTCCATCTACCTTTATTGTTTGGAACACACAATGTTTGGACATGATTCGACATGAGTGATCTCAGGTGTTTTGGAGGAAGTTGGATTTGAGACCAGAGAGTTTCAGGGTTTGTTGCCTAAGTTAGTGCTTGTATTTTCATGGTGTAAGGAGCGAACTGTGCGAGACAACATGACTAGTGGCTTTTAGTCATGTTAATGAATAAACTGAACAAACATCACTTTATAGGAAAACTCTACTAAAGAACTGTCTACATTATCGTGACTGAGCGAATTGACTATGTATGAATTAAATCATAGAGAATAATATTGTTGACGTAATCAGATGGAAGGTTTTTTGTGATGCAGTTTTAGCTCATGAAAACTTGTCAACCTCAGAGGAAGACCCATTACATAGTGCAAGGAAAATACGAACTCCTTACATAATCGTTGGTCATGTAGATATATATATATATATATATATATATATATATATATATATATATATATATATGGGTAATACGATTAAAATATATATTATATATGCGTAATACGATTAAGTGTAGATTAGGTTTCCATTGCATTTGATTATAACCACTTGACATTTATAGTCCATCTATTGGTTTGATGCCATTACTTGATTGTATAGATTGTGGTTTTGTGGAGTACATGTCAAATCTATTGGTTTGATGTCAAATGGAAATACCACCCTTGGCTGCACAGAACAATCATTAAACATTTAGAATATCCATAATACCGCATTTAAAATCTCCATTTTTTACACTTTTTTATGCACTAATTGAGAATGTTATGTTATTGTTTTCCTGCAGGTACACAATTTCAAATTCACCGACGGGGGATCTTTCCACTGAAAACATCATCATCGATAGTTCAACTGCTAACACAACTCCACCTCTAAGTGAGAATGGCTCTAGCATAAAGGTTAGTATTCCGTCAAGTTGCTTGATTGTGTTCCTAATTATGAAGATTGGCTAAACTTGAGAAAGGTAGTGATTTTAATGAAACTCTAGATTCAAATATTGTTTCAAAATTGACCAAGATATCTAACTCTCCTTTATGCATATTTTTCAATAAACTGATTAATGGAGTAATTAAACTAGGTAGCATCCAGTTTTATTAAAATATGGAATGATATGTTGA
Source organism: Iris pallida (assembly GCA_029216955.1). Classification (NCBI taxonomy): domain Eukaryota; kingdom Viridiplantae; phylum Streptophyta; class Magnoliopsida; order Asparagales; family Iridaceae; genus Iris; species Iris pallida. Next base: position 25,357 of record JANAVB010010763.1, read on the forward strand.
ACTAGGATGTACTACGGTTTGTTTTAAGTTCTGCAACCATAGCATGTCTCTGAACATATATAACTTGAGTAGGTAAGGACAAGACTCAAATTGATTTTTTAGAGGATGGCGAGGCTTAGACAGATTTTTTTGAGCTAATGCTCTAGAGTTAAGCAGAGTTTTTCAAGATAGTTTTGGAAGTAGCAAGCTCAGCTCTAGAGTTTAGTGATTCTCCGGAATGTACATTTGGTGATAGCTTTGTTAATTGAACAACCTTAGATAATCTTCCTAAGCTCGGACTTCATAAGAAAATCATCATCGTAATTATTAACATTAATAAGCGTATCATAATGCACGTCTCTTTTGCACTATAAAAACAAAAAAGCTTTTATGCCAAATAATTTAACTTGTCACACAACTCTCTTTTGCACTGATAGCAAATAATAAATAATAATGTATCTCTGCTTGTTATTACTAGGTAACCCATATATAATTACTAAGGTAAGTAATTGATTTTTTGCAAATAATAAATATCCCTATGTTTTTTTTTATGTAGTGTACAACTATTATTACCAAATGACCCATAAGTATTCTAGATAAAATCTTTTAGATGATCACCTAATAATAAGAAAAATAAATTATTGATGGCAAAAACATGCAAGACAATATGAATAAGAACATCTTATTATTATTAAGATTTGCAAGAATTGGTCCTCAACGTCACGTCACACGGAAGATATTTGGGGAAATTTTCAGATACCAAAACACTAGACCGGTTGTGGAAGTTATCTAGTTGTCAAGAACCAAATCTAGGATTTCGTGGTTTTTACCCAAATTATAGGCCTTCTGCAGATTATGTTATTATTATTCTTCTTTTTTCTGATACAATCACCCGAACCTCGGTAACCTAATCAATGTTATTTTAAGCGATTTTCATTGCGCTCTAGGACCGTGGGTGGTTATTGAATAATCGTAATTAAACTGCCACTTGGAAATGTGTATTAATCGACCACTTATTTATTCTGGATCAAGCATGGAGTTACTAGCCCGTTTAATTTTCTGCTAATAGTTCTTTAGAACACTAAATTGTATACATTTGGGCCTTTATGGTTACAAAGACTAGTAGGAATCATAAAGTCCTAACATGCAGCGACAACAACTGTAGAATTGGCATTAATCAACTTTTCTGCAGGGAAAGGATGCGTCAGAAATGCATTCAAACAATAATGATGCTGGACAAAATTCAGATATACTTGGTGAATTTTCTGACAGCTTTGTTCGTTGGGTCATCAAAGGAGAAATGCTTTGTTATTGATGTCAAAGAAGTTCATTTCAGTTCATAGTAATATTCTTCAAAAATCTGGCAGTTTCCTGAGATTACTTCTACAATGAAATATGCTCTCCGTGGGACGAGGCCTTTGTCTATAAAATATCACTCCATTCCTTCTCCTCAGCTATTTGGTACAATTTGTTGCCATGCTATGATATGATTCATCTCCTCGCCCAATATTGATAGAAGCACTATGTGCAACTAAAATATAAATTGTTTCAGAGTTCCAGCTCCAATTTTGGTGGGAACTTCAAATTTCTCATGTAAATATTTAAGATGCACATTTGCTCAGTTTTGAGCTCTGCAACATTTATATTCTTGTTCTTTTTTTTTTGTTAGCAAAAGGTTTAACATTTTTTTACAGTATCTAAGGAGAAGAATTATTGTTTTCTTTGCCTACAGACATGTCATGTTTGTCTTGCTTAGTTGAGATCATCCACGTCTATTTCTCCATAGCTATTAGGCCTTGTTTGGTTTGCGGAAAGGAAAGGAAAGGAAATTGATTCTTTATTATTTACTTTCCTTTGAGAAATTGTAATTTTCATCAATTTTTTTTTTCCAATGTTTGGAAATATCCGAATTATAGTAGGAATACATCTTTACTTTCTATTATAATGTTTGGTGTTTGTAAGGAAAGAAAACAAAATCGAGTCAATTTTCCAATAATACTCTCGTGCAGCTGTGCAAATGAGAAAACTTATTCTTCAGTAATATTTCTGTCTAAAAGGTATTATGGATAAAAATGGTAAACAATATTCTAAGTAGGGATATTTTAGTCGAAAAAAATTGTAATAAATACAGGAAAGTTGGAGAGAAAGTGATTCATGAGATGGATAGGGGAACCACTTTTCCCATATTTTCCTACCCCTTGGGAATCAATTTTCCTTTCCAACTTCTTTCCTTTGGCTTCCAAACACAGGAAAGAAATCACTTTCCTTTTCTAAGCTCAAATTCGAGTAACCAAACGAGCCCTTAGGGTATGTTTAGATTTGCACTCAAGGGATAGAAAGATTCCATGCGTTTTCTTTTCGAATGTAATTCAAAAAATGTGTTTGGTTTGCTAAGAAAGTGAAAATATGGAAGTCAGTACATTGTAATAATTTATAATAGTAAATATTGAGTATTATTTTTATAATTACAAGATACTAATAATTATTATTAATTATCTTGTTTAATAATTAATTATTAGCAGTATATATTAATATTAGATACTAATTAATTATATTATTAAATTGATTACTAATTATTAATATGATGTCTTTAACCAATTATTTTTTTTCTCTTGCAAGCAATTATTGTAAAATAATCAGTATTATTATTTAACTATTTTAATCACTTGTTCTTAATAATTAATTACCTTGATTTCTTTGTATTTTTTGGCATGTAATCACTATTTAATGTTAATTAAATAGCTTGCAATTGTTTTATGAATTAAATATTATTTAGTTATTGATATTTAACACTATTTGCTTACTTATCAATATTTTATAGTATATTTTTGAATATTAATCCATTACTTCAAATATTTAATAATGATTATAACTTTGTTAATTACTAAGTTACTACTATAATAACTAATTATATATGAATAATATTAACTACTTGAGTAAAAATAAATATTGTAAAAAAAATCAAATTCCAGTTCCAATCCATTTCTTCTTTGGATTGGATGTTAAAAGTTGAAAGTGGAGGGAATAAAGTGGGAGATAAGAGTTTTCACTCGGACATTTTTGTTCACCAAAGTTTGTGTAGATGTTTACCATTTCACTCAAGGATAGCCACGTGTAAAATTACTGATCAAAACTTGTGTGGATGTTCACCATTCCACTCAAGGTGAAAACTAAAGTTGTATTAGTTTTACACATGGGAACCTTATGAACATCTACACAAGTTTTGGTAGATAAAGGAAAATTTGTTTCCACTCCAATATCAAATTCAACCAAACAATGGATCTTCAAAAACTCTTCCACTTGAAGTACGACTTGCTTGACTGTAAGTTTACTTGCATTACTCTGAGTAAACAAGGTGTTGTATTTGGTGCCTTCAAGATCATTAAGGCCTCGTTTGGTTCACAGAATGGAAAGGAAAGAAAGTCAATTCCTTGTCATTTTTTTTTCTTTGGAAAATTAAATTTCTATTAATTTTTCTTTCCGACATTAAAGAATTTGGAAATGAAAGTGAATACTTCAATGTGGGAAAGTAATTCCTTACTTGGATGGAGGGAATCAATTTTTCCCCTAATTTTTCTTCTATGGGAATCACTTTCCTTTTCTCCTCAATTCCTTTGGCACCCAAATATAAGAAAGTAATCACTTTCCTTTCCCAACCCGAAGATTTCGCCAACCAAAGGAAGCCTAAGTGTTGCTTATTAATTAATCTCATTAAGTTGCATTATATAAGTTTTTTCTTTTTTCTTTTCCTTCCAGATGTGAGTTAGTAGATCCTGGAGTTATATTATGCTCTATAAAAAGTACTCCTTTGGGGGAGCAGATCTGCTGTCCTATTTAATTCTGTTCATTTCTGGACCCCTCCCTATTACATGTAGACCATAGGAGTAGACATGTGCATGGTGGCCCATATGTAATAAAAAGGAGGACAAATTTGGGCAGAAATAAAGGGGACAGCAGATCTGCTCTCCTCCTTTGATACCTTTGCTCCTATGAATTCAATAGCCGATTTTTTTTTTTAAAATGTAATCTCTTCCTTGAGAACATGTCCACGAGGAACTACCAATTAATGATGAATTCAATAGCCGATTTTAAAAAATAAAATAAAATCACCAAATACAAACATATAGACACAAAAAATATTATAAAATTAAAATCACAAAAACATACAGAGAAACTATTATAAATCAAGATTACAAGTCAAGACTACTAAAACTTATAGTACAAAAGCTCCAAAACAATTACAAGTATAAAATACAGAATTTTTTTTTTTTTGGAGAACAACGATTGAAAAACTTAAAAAACAAACCCTGAAACCTCATTAAAGATTTTTTAACTAAAAAATTTGCTGGAATATGTAAATATTTAATTAATTTCTTCTTCTTTACCCTTTCTTCCTTCTCATCTCCCCTCTTGTTTTTATTACGCCAAACAAAATCGACCAACGTCACTAACATATAATTTATAATGCTTTTTGTTAAAGCAAAATCCGACCAATATCATCAATATAATGTTTATTGGCTTTTTTTTAACATGTGTCGTAAGAACATGTGTTAAGGATAATCAATACATAACTTTTTTACTTTGAAAATTGTTGTCAGCATAAAATAATTATTACAAAAATGATTTTTTGTATTGAAAAATAGTATCAAGACCCAGTAAAAAATTTTTAATATAAATATTTTTTTGTATTAAAAAATAGTATCAAGATCCAGTAAAAAGATATGTATTAATTATTTTTAATATGTGTCGTCATGATACGTGTTAACACAACCCAATGTTTATTGGCTTTCTTTTTTAAGTCAAGCAAAGTCATATATATAATGTGTAAGTGGGCCCCACCGACTAAATGCAATCCGGATAATATTGAATATATTTATGAAAACCTACTAAAGGGACCACACAATTAATTAGAATCACATCTAAAAGTCCTATGGGAAATTCACTTACAATGCGTTTGGACATTTTTTTTTTTTTTTAAGGGGGGAAAAAAAATTTGAGAGGAAAGAAAAATGAAGAGTAAAAATAATGTAAAAATAATTTTTTCTTCACTTGTTTGGATAACCAAAAAGTAGGAAGAGAAAAAAATTTAAAAATAATATTTGTTTGTGTACGGAGAAAGATATAATTTCCATTTTGTCCTTGATTTTTTAAATCATAATTAATACTTACTTTATTGAAGGGTAGTTAGGCAATTTCTTTCACAGTCCTCTCAACTCTCTTCATTTTTCTCCTACTTTTGGGAGGAAAATTTTGGAGTGGGACCCATATAAATTTTTCTCTCAAATTTCTCTCCCCTTCCCAAACACCACTACTTTTAATTTTTCTCTCATTTTTTACTAAATATTTTCCTTCCTTACATTTTCTTCTCTTTCCAAACAATACCTTTGAATTCCACGTTTCTTGTACTTTTAGTAAAGTTATTTGTTTTAACCGAACTCAGCTGACTCTCGTGGTCAGCAAGGAGATGTATACCTTCTTAGCTAGACGGACGGTCTCGAAATCGAATCGCAGGAGAGGTGTGGGTGTGTACGGTCTCGAAATTGAGCTGCAAAATATGTGTGTAAAAATTGAGAACAATGGACGCAAATAACATGCAACGTAACATGCATAAAGTCCCGTGTGTTACATCGGACATTGAAAAAAGAAGTTACCAATCACTTGTCTTCTCATGTGCTTGATTGATTTTGCAGTTGGAAAATGTTGATATTACTGTTCAACAAATAGGTTCAGAAATTCAGATTGATAATTTGGCGGATTTATTTCACGAAGACTTTGCCAACCAATGTAATTGACAGGTTAGTACACGATATCGGAATGCATTGATTTCAAAGATGTGTTAAAGTGATGCTTCTGCGTGTTAAAATTAGTTTATAGAGGGAATGTTTTACTCATTTTCTTTCCCAAAATATCTTTTCTTTGTAAGGTTTTAAATAGTCTATAAAAAAAGTTTGCGAATAACAAATTTTTATTTAAAAAATATTCTCCAATGCAATTGTTAAATAATTGTGAAGCTAACGTGACAAAAGTTACAGAAGATAATGTAAAGTTATTTGTTTAGTTTTAGACAATGCACTTGTCAATGCCTTCACCTCTATGTCATCAATTATGAATAGAAAATATTTAGAAAAATGTCTTTTTTTTTTAGTATTTGCATAGGGTCCCAAAAAAGGAAGATCCAAATTTTTTTTATTTTTTTAAAGTGATTAAAAAAAGTCCCTTTTTAGTATTTGTTTAGGGTCCCAAAAACTGAAAGGCCCAAAAAAAATTAACCTTCGCATATATTATTGTGTGAAACAGTCATTTTTAGAACGATTAACCTTCGCATATATTATTAAGGTGAAATCTTTATTTTTTAGAGTGATTAAAAAATATTTTTTTAGTATTTGCAGAGGGCACCAAAATTTGGAAGCCCAATTTTTATATATTTTAGATTGATTTTAAAAAAGTCATTTTTTAGCACATATGATCCCAAAAACCTGAAGTCCCAAATTTTTTTAACCTTGTATATATTATTAATGTCAAATAGTCCTGTTTTTAGAATGATTAACCTTTATATATTATTAATGTGAAACTTTATTTTTTAGAGTGATTAAAAAAAGATTAATTTTTTATTTTTCATAGGGTCCCAAAATTCGGACGGCCAACTTTTTAACCTTCATATACATACATATATGTTAGATTATATTTGTAACTAATGTAAATATGGCCCATAAGCCCAATCGTGTATTCATATATATATAATATATATAATATATATATATATATATATATATATATATATATATATATATATATTAAACAGCCATTGATGAACAAGGCATTATTATTTCTACATGGTATCAGAGCCCCCAGAAAAATCCTAGCCGTCAAAATCTAACACCCCCCCCCCCACAATATAATAGCCTCGCATGTTCCTACTGCTTCTCAACTGGCTGACATCTTCACCAAGCCCCTTGGAAAGCATGTGTTTGATTATTTATTTTCAAGTTGGGCATTTGTGACTTGCATATTCCAACTTGAGGGGGGGGGGGGGGGGGGGGGGGGGGGGTGTTAGATTATATTTGTAACTAATGTAATTATGGCCCATAAGCCCAATCGTGTATTCACTATATATTGTAAACAGCCATTGATGAACAAGACATTATTATTTCTACAATATATATATTAATACAGGAAATTTCATATAGAGTGACGAAATTTGGTATATTTATATAAAAGAGGAGCAATTTTCAATATTTATAGGAAAAGGGATGTGGCGCCATCTTATATATATATATTATATATATATATATATAAATATATATATATATATATATATATATATATATATATACTAGCATATGTCCACGTGTCTTGTACGTATTTTAATATTTCTTAATTAGTTTAGAAAGACTCTTTAGGAAGACCAAATGGTAGTCTTCCTAATTACCACTACACCAAAACACATGTATTTTAACAGTCTAAACATGTTACTAAAATTAATTCTAACGGATAAATCCCGTGAGTATATAGGCGTGGGTAATATTACTAACTGCCTTTCTAATGGCTTATGTCCGTTAGTATTGTAATTATTCTAACGGCTTATGTCCGTTAATATTGTAATTATGTCTGTTAGTACTGTAATTATTCTAACGGCTATAGCCGTTGGTGACTATATTTTCTAACACACATAAAAATATATGAAACTGAATAGTAACATGCTTTGATCATTACTATAATTAACAATATGGAAAAAAAATTAATTTTAGAATTCTCCTTTTTAATTTAAACATTTTATTTCTTTTCACATCCAGATGACCATATGTACATAAAAATTTCAACCATGTATACATTGATAATCATGAATCATTGATTATTAACCATGTATTGTATCTAAACTCAACCATATATTATTAACCAAATACCAACCACATACATTGATGACCACTGATCTATGAGTTTACAAATTTTTCAATTCTCAAAAAATACATTATTGTATATCTGAACTTAACCATACATACATTGATAATCACTAATCATTACATATATAATGTTAAACTAAATAAATTTATTGAAAACAACAGTGCATGCATGCACATACCAATCACTCACTACATAGAAGTTAAAATTTAGAAAGGTAGATCACTCCGCGTTTGACCATCTCCACAAGGAAACTGCAATAACACTTGTCTTGATTGACCATCTCTCCTTGGTTTAGCCAAAATCTTAGTACAAAGCCTCCTTTAGTTTAGTGATGTGGGACTACTTGCAACAATCTGTTCAAAAAAAAGATGATATATACTTTGAAGAGCAATTCTCACTCCTAAACTACTTGCAACATCTATTAAAAAATGGTGTAGAACCTTGATTCTTATAAATATTTAAAGAGGCATAAATAATTCTACATACCTGAAATTGGCTCCTGATAAGTGCAGTTAGATCAAAGTTGGTCACATAACTGGAAATGAAAAAATGGATGTGGACAACCTACACTAACCAGATTCATTGAATAAGCCAAGCAAAAATAGTTGTTACTTGCTACTGCATGAGTACTCTGTACATAAACTCAGTCTAAGGGTATCAAACATGAAGCTACAAGAGAAGATGCTATTGTAAAGTTGTCAGCACTTACAAATCAGAATTTTTTCTTTCTTCAACAAACCTCTCTAAATAGATGACGTCTTTTTCCTTCTCTTTTAGTATTGCTTCCACATCATGTTGATAAGGATTCACTTAAACATAACCCATAGGCCATGTACGTACATGCTGACCTCCATACAAAAGGAAAGCCCAACAGTAGTCTATTATGACAATTTATTGATTAACATGTAGTCGAATTTATTTTGCAGGGTACTACAGAGTTTATCGGAGTTATAATAATGATCAAGGTGATATCAAGGTGTACAACTATCATCCGTTAGAAATTGACCAATATGGTGTAGTGTACTAAGTTGTCCTTATTAAAATTAATGAACTATTTTTAATTAGTATAAGTATGTAAGGGTATTTCGGAATTTAAAAGTTTCACCATCTAAGTTTTCCTACTATATATACTAGCATATGTGCACGTGCCTTGCACGTATTTTAATATTTTTTAATTAGCTTAGGAAGACTCTTTAGGAAGACCAAAGGGTAGTCTTCCTAATTGCTAAGTTGTCCTTATTAAAATTAATGAAATATTTTTACTTAGTATAAGTATATAAGGATATTTTCGGAATTCAAAAGTTTCACCATCTAAGTTTTCCTATTATATATATATATATATATATATAATATATTATATATATATATACTAGCATATGTGCACGTGCCTTGCACTTATTTTAACATTTCTTAATTAATTTAGGAAGACTTTAGGAAAACCAAAGGGTAGTCTTCCTAATTACTAAGTTATCCTTATTAAAATTAATGAACTATTTTTAATTAGTATAAGTATGTAAGGTATTTTCGGAATTCAAAAGTTTCACCATCTAAGTTTTCCTATTTATATATATATATATATATTATATATTATATAATATATATATATTATATATATATATATATATATAGAAAGACATAACGTATACTGGCTGGGTGTGTTTCCTACTGGAAAGTGTTTATTCAAGGAGAAATCAGAAAAGGGCGGGTTAGGCCTGGAATATGAACCGACTCATATGAAAACAAATACATGACCTATAAGACAAAAATTTAATGTGTGACGGAATCACTTCAGCCTTTAAGTTAGTTCATCTTGGGTTATTCTATTTTATCCCAAACACCATATTTAGCCATATATATAGATGCTAACATTAAATCTATTCATCAATGCAGAGAAAGTGAATATGAAGGTGCGGTTGGTATTAAGAGCAAAATGGATTTGGTGGGCAGCCATTGTTAGACTTGCAACTTGGTTGTGCTCGTCGTTGTTATTGGTGACCGAAGTGAAACACAATAATAATTTCTCCATTGACAAAGTGGAGTTCCATGCCACGGGGTGCACTAAGAAAAGCTACAGGACTTTCCTAGAGCCGCTAAGAAAGAATTTAAGTAGTACAAATAGTTCGTATAATATTCCGTTGTTGCCTATTCCATCCCCTCCCAAACAAGATTTGCTCTTCGTGGAAATTTTTGATTGGGCAAATAAGTCGATCACGTTAGTGTTTAGTCGCATCAATGCATACGTGATAGCTTTTAAAGCCAAAGGTTGTTATTACTTGCTCTCTGATACTCCCGAAAATGAAGAACTTTATGGCAAAGACCGACACAAGTTTTCTTTTACTGGTAGCTATACATCACTTGAACATATTGCAGG
>JANAVB010010764.1:0-13143 GCA_029216955.1 Iris pallida
GGGAGCATCCCACTATTATTTTCCTACAGCATCTCATGGAGACCTCCATCCAACACCTGTCACTTCGAAGGCATATGTTGATCAGTTGAGCTGCTGTCAACACTATATATCCCCACAGACTCTGTGGGACATTCATGTCTATCATCATACTTCTCGCCACTTCCAGGAGGTGTCTGTTCTTCCTTTCCGCTACTCCATTATGTGCTGGTGTATATGCACAGGTGGTTTGATACCGTATCCCTTGGACGGACAAGTATTCCGCAAGTGTCTTGTTGGTGTACTCCGCTCCATTGTCAGACCTCAGTACCTTCACCACTGCCTTGTATGAGTCTGGACATGTTTGTAAAAGTCCCGAAAACAGGAGGGGACCTCACTCTTATTTTCATCAAATACAGCCAAGTAGTATGAAAAAAACAATCTATGAATGTAACAAAATATTTGTAACCATTCATAGGAGTAGTACAAGGTCCCCAGACATCAGAATGTACCACATCAAAACAGACGAGCTTCTATGACCGCTACTCACATATAAACTCCTAGTAAATTTGCCTAACTCACAAGCATCACAAACTAGTTTCTCTTTATTAACTTCTTCATAAATTGTAGGGTATAATTTGCTTAAAATACCAAATGAAGAGTGTCTCAACCTCATGTGGTGGAGTCGCAATGTATCTTCCGCACTCATCTTCTTCAGTCCTTCCATCCCAGCCTTTTCTGCCATAGATACTAATGCTGAATCCAGCCCTTCTCGATCCAGGTACCACAGTCCATCATGCAAAGTGCCAGTCCCAAGTCTTCGTCCCGTCTCCTTCTTCTGGAAGATCACCTTAGGAATATCAAAGCAGACAATGCATTTTAATTGGAGGATTATAGAACTAATGGACAAAAGACTGACTGGAAAAGAAGGAACATGCAAAACATTGGATAATTTTACTGAACCTGTACAATCGACAATACCCTTACCGACTACTGGCTGAAAAGTACCATCAGCTGTTTGAATGCTGTCCGCCGATGCTAGGTGAGTGTAGGAAGAAAACTCACTAGCATTCCCTGTCACGTGTCGAGACGCACCCGAATCGATAATCCAATTCAACGATCTGAGGGAAGACATAGATGCAAGGGCGAGCGAGTCGTCAGTGCCTTCCGCCGACAAATGGGCATACATGACAGCGTTGCCTCTGGCGAAGAATGAGGTGGACGCCTCCTCGGTCCTACTCCTCCTGTCTCCATCGCTCGACGCTCTCTGCCTCCTCCTGAGTACTTCCAACATGTCCTGCAGTGTCTGATCCTCCTCAGTATAGGCACCGTTAGCTGTCTCCTCGCCTTCTGCTACCAACAGGTTCGCTCGACAACCTCCTCGACCGCCTCGTCAACCCCTACAACCACGGTCACATCCTCCAAATTGTCCACGTCTACCGTCTGAATCTTCCTTGGATGGTTTGGTGCAAGCATACCTCAGATGACCCACCTCCCCGCAGTTGTAGCACTGTCGGGGCTCTCCCTTAGGTCCTGACGGTGCTCTTCGTCCTGTCGAGCCATCATTCGGCTCTGTCTTCTCTGCGAGGGTTCTCCTTCCCAGTCGTGGCCAACTCAGGTAGGTAGTCGGTCCATCAAGCTTCAGATTGATGGAGGAAAGCTCCAACTTCAATGACGTTCGTGTCGTGCTCTCATCAGCCGACATCTTCATCAACGTCGCAACCTCTGCAAGATTCAGCTTCTTGATGATCTCCTTCATCGATGCTTCTCCTCTCCGATCACGTCACGTCCGCTCCACGACTCTCGCACGTCCTCGTCGTCCTCTCATAGATCCGAACATGTCTATTTTCATCAGATATAGGCATCGGTGTCCTCTTTCGGAATGATCTGAACAACGACAACAACGGCGCCGTTACGTGCGGTAGGAGGGGGCAGCACGCACGTGGGAGGGGCGGCCGGCACGCGTACCACAGCGGGTAGCGGAAGCAGCAGCAGGCACGGGAAGGGGGTGCTGTTATGCGCGGGTTAGGGTTTGGTGGCAGAGAGAGAGAGAAGAGGGGGAAGGTTAGTGTTTGTGGAAAGGTGGCTCTGATACCATGTAGAAAATAATTGTTATATTTTATTGATAATCTCTTGGCTATTTATAGCCTTACAACCTGCTCATTACATTAACTCTCTATAGAAATATCCTATGGCATATTCTCATTACATTAACTCTCTATTGGAATATCCTATGGCATATTCCAACATACCAAATATACTAATAGGATATTCCAACACATATTCCAACATACCAAAAATACCAATAGGATATTCCAACAGTATCAGAACACTCAATGAAGGGTTAGTATCAGAGTTCCTAATTGGGTAGCAGTTGCACAAGGTACACTAGTGCCTGGGATGTATCTTGTGCCCAGTCTTAAAAGAAACATATAGGATAGCATGTTAGGCCAATAGGTTTGCCTGGGTGCAAGCTAAGGTGTTGGGCATTAGTGTTCAGAATTTTAAGGAGGCACAACACATACTATGTAATAGCAACAGCATACCTTCCATCATCCTGATAGGAACATTCATAGGGGATAAGGCTACTAGCAGATGGCAAGCCCCCCCAAACTCAGGGAGTTTGACCAACTGCAGTAACAATCCTAATAATAGTATACAGCAGAGACTCCACCTGGGGAGGCGTGTTAGACAGACAAGTTAACTAGGAAGTCGATAACACGTGTGCAGTTCGACTTTGGGACTGCAACATGCACACACCATACCAGTGGGGGCAGCATTCCAGTAAATATATGTATAAAGTGGAAGAGATTGCTTGTGAGCGTGTCGAGTTGGTATTAAGAGTCAGGTTGATACTTGGTACCCTGCCACCGCTTGTATCAGAATGATAACTGGTATCCTATTTGATTTTGTACCAATGTGGACACTTTGGCCTCGACCAAGCAATAAGGGCAGAACACTCCAGGTTTATCATTCTATACAGAGAGTTACTTGATGAAATTATGTTGGCAGTAGATAGGTACTCTGGTACCAGTAGGTTTAACCCTACCAATCGACTATGAGCATAGGTTTGAGTATCAGAACACTAAATGAAGGGTTAGTATCAGAGTTCCTAATTGGGTAGCAGTTGCACATGGTACACTAGTGCCTAGGATGTATCAAGGTGCCCAGTCTTAAAAGAAACATATAGGATAGCATGTTAGGCCAATAGGTTTGCCTGGGTGCAAGCTAAGGTGTTGGGCATTAGTATTCAGAGTTTTAAGGAGGCACAACACATACTATGTAATAGCAACAGCATACCTGACCAAAACGGTCAACTATAGGTACCTATTGCAAACCAAAACCTGAGGGGGCATGAGCAATTAGATAGGTAATCAAGTGGAGATTTAAGTAGGAAGGAGGAAGATAGGGTAGGACAAACCAGAGTGATTAGTCAGAGTAGCAGTCTAGGTATAAGAGGGAATAGGAGTTGGCCATTCTTGACTGATACCTACCCGAGTATATTTGATGTATTATGTATAGGAGTTGGCCATTCTAGAAATTTGTGACTTGTGAGTGATAGACAGCGTTCTACCGCCGACACTGCGGCGTAGGCTGGACTTGGAGACAGACTTGTATCCGAGAAGCGGGTGCGGGTCGTGACAAGTTTTTTTGGTGGCCCATGCAGGTCTACGTTAATCACTTCGGTTACGTTATTGTACCGACGTGAGCCTGCAAATAGGATTAGACTCTTAGGATCTCATCCACATGTCTTAAACTCATTATTAATTTTTGTCCTTGATATTCATTAAATCCTTGACATGCATCATGTTTGAAATTCTTCAGCGGCTAAAATGTTTCTTTGTTGCAGTTAAATGGATTCTCAAGACAGGAACGACGCTCCCCTGAACACCTCACCGACTGCAGAAGACTTTTTCACATACATGACCCCACCAACGCAGGGAAGCCAGTTTACTCATGTGGGCAACCCGCCTCAGCCGTAGTTCTCAAGATTCCGCAGAGACGACATTCCACCACCCCTGCAGTTTCCTCCGCAGACTTCGCTGCCCCCAGCATCTGTCCCATCACTAGCACAAGTCCCGCATCCAGCACATGTTCTCCATCCAGCACATGTTCCACATCCAGTACCTACCATGCACCCAGCACCAGCGGTGTATCCACCACCTACGATGCATCCGGCACCAGCTATGTAACCAGCACCTGTTCTGCCTCCGCCACCAGCACTGGACAATGTTACACTCCTGGGAATCTTCCAGCAACAGGCCAACATTTTTCACGATAATTTGAGAGAGGCTCTTCAGCATAGAGATGCTCCCCAACAGCGCCTTGGAACTTCCAAGAACTCAATGGACCTCATGTCCAGGAAATTCCATGGAACATAGGAGATTCTCTACGCTGATGAGTGGTTGGAGAACGTGGAGCGATACCTGAAGATGGCCCGAGTCTCAGAAGATCTGAAAGTTGAGTCAGCTAGTGGGCAGCTTTTTGACATCGCGCGGACGTGGTACCAAGGCGACCCCGATTTTTTGCTCCAGACGTGACTTGGGAGGAATTCAAGCAGCTATTCAAGAAGAAATTCTATCCCCACGTAGCACGAGAGGCATTGGTGAGTCAGTTAGAGCACCTAGAGCAGGGAAACCTTACCGTCGACAAGTACACTTCGAAGTTTTCTCGCCTCAGCCACTTCGCGGAGAGTATGGTCAGCACCCCTGAAGACAAGGCCAGAAGATTCAGGAACGAATTATCTCACGAGATTCGCTTGGCCATCACCACCAGCCGAGCCACTATTTACGAGGAAGATTCTGGAGGTCGTCCAAGCTGTAGAAGAAGAGCTGAGCCACAAGCCGAAGAGTAATCGAGATGCATTCGGAGGAGGCAACAACCAATCAGCACCGGCGAAACGTTCCAACGTTCCAGGGAAGACCTCAGCACAGCAGCAGCATCAGCAACCACGAGCAGCCCACACCAAGTCCAAGATGGTCCCACCTGCCAATATTGTTCGAAGAAAGGCCACACTCAAGAAAATTGTCGCGGTAGATTAGGGTTATGTTGGACTTGTGGATCCAACCAACACATATCTCGAAATTGTCCGAAGAGAAATGCGAGTGCCCCACTACTACCAACCGCATAAGGAGGACAAGCTTTTGCCATGATCAGGGAGGATACGACAGCGCCACAAGGAGGAGCTGACGGTAATTTCTAGTAGATTAAAGTAGTGGTATTTGATTGATAGTCCTACATTAGACTTTGATTTGCGAGTATTTGAAAATATTTTGATAGCAACATATTTTGGACTAATCGTTATAGTATATCATAGTTTTATTGAATTTCGAGGACGGAATTATTTTAAGGGAGATAGATTTGTAAACCCTTGAACCAATTTTTTAAAATATTATTGTTACTATTACTATAGTTATTATTGCTATTTTATATGTACGCATAAACTACAATAGGAATAACATACCAACCACAACTTTTAGACTAATAGAAAGGGGCTTTATGCAAATTGGATTAAGGGAGGGGTTAATTACTAAATTTCCCATTTTCAAAATCCAAACAGCCATGCCAATCCAAATCCCCCTGATAACCAACTCCTGTATTCAAATCTCTGTTCAAACTTGACATGGTGAGTTCAAATCATATTCAAATGTCTTCCTTCAAATCCCTTCAACATCCAAGACCTATCAGGATTTGCATCTATATAGAGTTGGTTGTCGACACCAGAATCTCTACAAACCCTAATCTTTGCCGCAAATTTCTTCTCCCTCCAGATCGAGCCAAGTTCCAGAGGGTCGTTGAGGGCAGCAGTTGAATTCTCAAGCAGGTAATCCTTACCCCATGGCTTTTGATTCCTTAAACTGGTTAACTTGCTCTTGCTCTCAATAGGAGTAAGGTGGTCGTAGAAAGTCTTAAGAGGAACTAGTTGAGGGTGTAATCGAATTTGGGAGGGGTTTTAAAACTCATCATAGATAATGTCGAACCAAGGATTATATGTTTAGCAAACCAGGTGATATTATAGGAAGTATCAAGTGTATTATGGCGGACTGTACAAGGACACGACACAACTCCTGTGTCGAGGGTCTCTGCTGCAGGACACTAAGGAATCTGGAACAATAACCTATGTGTCAGATCAAGGGGTACTGCCAAGGCACGAACCCCTCTGTGTTTTTCCTTAGAAGTTGCTATGTGGAATTTCCCTTGTAACCTGTGGTAAGAGCCTCCCTCGAATACTGTCATACGACTCTCTGTGGAGCCTTTAGATACCAATGTGAGAATCAATTTGGTACAACCCTACTCTGTATCCATGGAATACTGACCTATAGCCTTCTCTTGTATCCATTAGGTACTAAAGTGGGATTTTCTTAGAACTCTGATACATTTTCCTATAACTCTGATATGTACACTCTTATAGCCATTTAGCCTTAGACTCTAATACATGCATTTTTCACTTTAATTTCGTTGCTAACATCAATGTATTGTATTCAAGTCAATTGAGACTACAGGAAAGCTAAGAACTCACATGATGTTATTTTCCATCATCCTGATAGGAACATTCATAGGGGATAAGGCTACTAGCAGATGGCAAGCCCGCACCCCCCCCCCCCACCCCCCCCCCCCCCCCCCCCCCAAAAAAAATAGTCAGGGAGTTTGACCAACTGCAGTAACAATCCTAATAACAGTATACAGCAGAGACTTCACCTGGGGAGGGGTGTTAGACAGACAAGTTAACTAGGAAGTAGATAACACGTGTGCAGTTCGACTTTGGGACTGCAACATGCACACACCATACCAGTGGGGGCAGCATTCCAGTAAATATATGCAATATATGTATAAAGTGGAAGATATTGCTTGTGAGCGTGTCGAGTTGGTATTAAGAGTCAGGTTGATACTTGGTACCCCTGCCACCGCTTGTATCAGAATGATATCTGGTATCCTATTCGATTTTGTACCAATGTGGACACTTTGGCCTCGACCAAGCAATAAGGGCAGAGCACTCCAGGTTTATCATTCTATACAGAGAGTTACTTGATGAAATTATGATGGCAGTAGATAGGTACTCTGGTACCAGTAGGTTTAACCCTACCAATCGACTGTGAGCATAGGTTTGAGTATCAGAACACTAAATGAAGGGTTAGTATCAGAGTTCCTAATTGGGTAGCAGTTGCACAAGGTACACTAGTGCCTAGGATGTATCAAGGTGCCCAGTCTTAAAAGAAACATATAGGATAGCATGTTAGGCCAATAGGTTTGCCTGGGTGCAAGCTAAGGTGTTGGGCATTAGTGTTCAGAGTTTTAAGGAGGCACAACACATACTATGTAATAGCAACAGCATACCTGACCAAAACGGTCAACTATAGGTACCTATTGCAAACCAAAACCTGAGGGGGCATGAGCAATTAGATAGGTAATCAAGTGGAGATTTAAGTAGGAAGGAGGAAGATAGGGTAGGACAAACCAGCGTGCTTAGTCAGAGTAGCAGTCTAGGTATAAGAGGGAATAGGAGTTGGCCATTCTTGACTGATACCTACCCGAGTATATTTGATGGATTGGGCCAAAAATTGGTCTATTGCTATTGCTATTATTTGATGGATTGGGCTATTGGTCTATTGCTATTATTTGATGGATTGGGCCAAAAATTGAAATTATGCATGGTTAAATTTTATTAAAAACTATAACTATTTTAAGTTGTGTCCAATGTTGGGCTTCAAAACATATTACACATAGAATTGGTCTTTTCAAATTAAATATACACATTTTTTACCATAAAATATGCATAGAATTAGAATATTTACATAATTGTACAAAAATATTATTCTATTTTCTATTTCAAACCGAATAAAAAAATTTGTATTTTCAAAATCGAACCGAATTCTCGGAATAGAATAATGCTCACCAGAGATTGGAGTGGCATTGACCTTAATTTAGGAGGCAAAGTGAAATTTTGTTGGCTCACTGGACCCGGTTCGTAACAGTCACTGGACCACTCTTAATAGGTTGGTTGATTCGGGAGAGGATTTGTCCTGTTTCTTCTATGTAAATTTTGTCCCGTTTATTTACTTAAAAGACCCATCGTTTTTATTTTTAAAAAAGTAAAGACACTATGAAGACTTATGTGTTAATGCTGCAGACTTGCATGAATACTAATAATATGACAAAATACGTGTACAGTGGACGAAAATACTACATTCTGTCTCACTCATTTCTTGTTCATAAGTATTGCTAGGGGTGTGCACCGTCCGGCCCACGATGATGGGTTGCCCCAGCCGGAACAAACTTTGGTTGCCCCTTATTGCAAGGAGTGACACTACATTAAAAAAATGTGGTTATTATCTTGTTAAGATGGCAGATAACCTAATTGTTGGACTCACTAGATTTTGAACTAAGACTGTTTAGTTCACAAGTACCAAATAACATAAGAACACAAACATTCAAGTCTGTAAAGTATGTAAAGTATCAAGGAATGCTTTAAACATTTAATGGACAAACCATTGTTTCTAGGCTGATATATGCAGCAGCAACCTAACAATCTCATAAAGTTGTCACGCCAATCCCTTTTAGGCTGAATAGAAGGAATACACTAAAAGGACAAAGCTCACACATTTATATAAAGCAAACAACATGTTTGCACAACAACTAAATTATACTTAAGCAGGAGGTATCTTAAAATCCTAATTAGACATATGATCAGATAGACCGTCACTGAAGCCACCATCCAAAGAAAAGTTACATGTTTCACAATAAAACAATACAGCACTGGTACATCAAATACCATAGTTTTACACAAGTAAAGACCAACAATCTTGTATTCTCCCTCAAATAATTCCAAGATAAAGATAATGATCCTTCAGAGCTCCAGCACCTTTCTATTTCTTTCCTTTCCTTTCCTTTTTTAGCTATTTTCCTTTTTCTTTCCTTTCATTTCAAGCTCCTTTCCTTCCCTTTCCTGGATGAGTTTTTTTTTTTCTTTTGGTTTAATTTATGGACCGGCTGGTTGCCCTAGGGCCGGGGTTGCCCAAGCCCACTGGCTTGTTGGGCTTGCCCTAGGGCCGGCCCTATGTGCACGGTGGCCGAAACCAAAAAAATTGAACATATACTCATAACAAATATATAAAGAGATAAATATAAATAATCACACAAATCAAAGTTACAAATTTTCTTCCAGGTTAACCAACATTTCTAACAATTCTTCCTAAGCACCAACATTTCTACATGACCATAACCAAAGACTACTCTTTTATTACAAGAATAAATATAAATCACTGTCAAAATGCAAAATTAATGTCGAATATAGCATATGAGTAAAAAATTACGAAGATATTAAACGAAATGTATTAAAAATTACCACAACTTTTTTCTTGTTCAGTGACTTCAGTACCACGAGAAGCCAGCGGCCCTGCGGAGATCTGGATCGGCCTACCCCGCATTTCGATCGAACTAGGGTTTCTCTCTTTTTCTCTCTCTCGCTCTCTCTCTCAATAGATATATATATATATATATATATATATATATATATATATATATATATATATATAATATAAAACACACTATTTATTGGGTAAAATGGTAATTACCCATATCATTTTGGTTTGGTTCGGGTGAAAAAAAACGAATGTCCAAACCCGCATTTTAACCGGAAATAGTAAATATCAAGAAGGATGCCAAAAAAAACACCCAAGTAAACGCAACTAACTAGGACAGCAGCGACCAAACGCCCCGTGTCGAGCGGCCGCTCCTCGCCTCGGTTGGCAGTCGAGCCCCGGCGACAGCCGTCGACTTCCCGTCACGGAACGACCGACCGACTCAATAATTCCGGTTCGGGAAAAGTAGTATCAAGAACGGAAAAGAACTAGAAATAGTAACATCAAGAAGATGTACGTACACTAAGAAGAACTACTGCTAACCCTAACCCTATCAAGAACAGCAAAGAACTAGAAATAGTAATATTACAAAGCACTATATTACGTGGCCGTCGCTTACCCATCGGTCGTCTATTAGGTGGTCGTCCTTGAGGACCACATCAATGACGGCGGGGTCGGCAAACTCAACGTAGCCACAGCCTCTAGAATCTCCTGTGTCCCTGTCCTTCTCCACGACCGCAGATACAACCCACCCATAGAAACTGAAATGAGCAATCAGTTTTTCCTCCGTCGTCGCGTACGAGAGATTTCCGACGAAAATCTTGGAAACTTCCATGGTGGTTTGGGTGGCGAGAGAAATGATCAGGGTTCAGAGGTTTAGAGTGGGAGAGAAGATGTGCAGACAAGTTCTTGGTTTGTTTTCCCTTAAGTGCATGTGGTATATATATATTATACTGTTTAATTAATGCCTACAAATCAAAGTTTACAGTCACTTACAACAACCGCCACGTGTCGTGAGTTCTGGTGTAGCCCGTAGCAGGGGGTGAGCCTAGCTTGTTAGCAATCACCCCGAATAAAACTCTTATTATACGCGTCCGTATATTTCAGAAACGTACAATATTTATCAACTTTTGTCAGATTCAAATCAGTATACGTAAATTTTAAGCATACCAAGTTTTAAACCTGTTCCGTATAAATTATTGAAAATTTTGACACAATAAATGTGGTAGGAACCTGTTTAATTAACTGAAAATTGCTGAGAAACCCAATTTCGGGGTGGACTTTTATGAAATGCCCATCCGCTGTATAAGTTTTATGAAATACCCAGAATTAAGTATTTTCACGTTAAATATTCCAAGATTCCCTTTTAGATGCCACCCGCTGGGAAATGCTATTTTTATAATACCGAAACTACCCCTCCGCGCGAATTGGTCATCTATATGTATTTGAATTCAAAAAACTCAGATCTGGATTGCGATTTTCGTCTTCTTCTTCTTCACGGGAAATCTGAATTCCATTGCTCTCATATTCAGCAGAGATCGCAAAAATCGTTCGTAGTTCGGTGTGTTTTTCTTCAGTCGAACTCAGATCATCGCTCGTCATCATCATCACCATCATCATCATCTTCATCGTGGAGACATTTGAAGTTTTTCGACGATTAGGTCAATTGTGGAGAGAAGAACTTTCTTCTTCTTTTCCATAAGAATTATCATCGTTTTGAAAGAAGAACGAAACTCTTTATTCATGAAAAAACTAAATTAACGTTTTAACACTGTAAATGACCATTCTCCGTGTAAACTAACACGGAGAATGCCATTCCCCGTTTTATTTAAAACGGAGAATGCCGTTCTCCGTGTTTCTAACACGGAGAATGACCATTCTCCTGCGTTTTAACACTGGAATGACCATTCTCCGTCTTAATTAGGACGTTAAGACGGAGAATGCCATTCTCCGTCTTAATTAAGACGGAGAATGCCATTCTCCGTTTTATTTAACACGGAGAATGGTCATTCTCCTGCGTTTTAACACTGGTATGACCATTCTCCGTGATAAATTACACGGAGAATGGCATTCTCCGTATAAATTAAGACGGAGAATGGTCATTCTCCGTTTAATTTAGCACGGAGAATGGCCATTCTCCGTCTTAATTAGGACGGAGAATGCCATTCTCCGTTTTATTTAACACGGAGAATGACATTCTCCGTTTTATTTAACACGGAGAATGACATTCTCCGTTTTATTTAACACGGAGAATGGCATTCTCCGTATTTCTAACACGGAGAATGGTCATTCTCCTGCGTTTTAACACTGGAATGACCATTCTCCGTGTAAATTAAGACGGAGAATGTCATTCTCCGTGTTACTAACACGGAGAATGGTCATTCTCCGTGTAAATTAAGACGGAGAATGCCATTCTCCGTGTTACTAATACGGAGAATGACCACCCTCATGCGAAAATTAACATTTTTCGTGTTCTAAACGGAGAATGGCCATTCTCCTGCATTTTATGGTCAGCTGAAACTTTGGAGGGCCATAACTTTTGACTGGAAGGTCGAAACGAGGTCCCGTTTGTCGCAAAATGAGCGTATCGTCGAGGAGACTGAAAGTAAAAGCTTCACGGTTAGACGACCTTTCGAAATTTTAGAATCGCAAAAAAATGATGTTTGGACCTCCGTTTTAGCACTTTTGCCGTTCGTCCCGGTCTTTCCGAAATTTTCCGACGAGTTTTTAAAGATTTTTGAGGAGAAAACCTAGATTCGAAAGTGAGCAGCGTATGGAAGAAGATGGAGTATTGAAACATTTTTTTTAAGAGCAGTTTTGTGGGTGTTTCCAATAAATTAAAAGGAAGGGCAAAAGGGTCATTTGGAACCCGCTTTGGATAAGTTTCTCTAATTCTGGGCACGCGATGAAATTTTTTTTAGCGGTGGGTTTTACATAAAACTTTTTTAGTTTTTGGGCATTTCATAAATCTTCCCTTTAATTAACGAAGTTTGACAATATATTTAAGAATGTGAAGTTTTTAACATCAATATTTTTATTTTTCGAATATTTGACCAAATTTTTGAACGTATTTTATTTGCACTTAGACGATTTATACCCGTACTTTGCCGTCTCCAATCTTTCCCGTTCGCCGAATATGCTAACAAGGGGGCTGAGAGGCGAGGTGGGATCTTGTGGGACCCATGTGTAAGGGGTGGGAGAGAGAGGTTGTAAGGGGTCGTAGACCATGTCCAAGGTGGTCTACGATGGGATACACCGGGTGCTAACCAGCAAATGGAGGTTCTAACTACCACCTTATGTATATCATTTATAAAAAAAAATCAGAAAATCCTTCTAACTGTTGAACATATATCTAAAATCCTATAAACATATTAAATATTTAGTACTTATATTAACTGCTGAACATAAATTCTATATTAAAATCGTAACTTAATTAACAAACTACATGGTAACATGTAAATTAGACACATTTCCATTAATATAAGTACTAAAAGCACTAATAATTGCAGTTTATACTATAAGTATACACTAATAATTATACACTTCCAACTAGGATAAATGTTCACCATCTTAAAGTAAATTTATTTTAAATTTACTCCAAAATAGTTTATACTATTTCAAAATACAATTGTTATCTAAGTATATATTTAAAAAGTGAAAAAAATAACGTATTTGTGCCACCTCTAATATATAAAAAGAAAGTGAAATGGTTAATTGCATTAGTACATGCGACTGTTCTTTCTTCTATTGTAAAGATGTCTCTACTGAGAACTGATGATGCTCTGACAAACTATGTGAACATTTGTCT
>JANAVB010010765.1:0-60370 GCA_029216955.1 Iris pallida
AGGTCATTTGCATATATATATATATATATATATATATAGATATATATATATATATATATATATATATATTCTATATCAGTGGGGAGAGAGAGAGAGAGAGAGAGAGGATGAGGGAGGTGAGGTGCCACCCTATATATATATATATATATATAATATATAATATATATATATTATATATATATATATATATATGTCCGGCGGTCCAGCTCTATTGGTTAGGACAAGTGGGCTCCCAGTGGGAAGGTCGCGAGTTCGAGCCCCTTTGCGGGTTTGTGCTCCCACTCACTCCACTCGGGGTGGCGCGGCGCATTTGGCGCGGCTCGAGGGGGACGCTGGACAGGGCAATGATGAATTGGCCTGTTGATGCGGGGCATCCGCAACGTCGGGGGCCTGTCGACATAGTGCCACGAACTGAGCCCGGTAGAAAAAAAAAAAAAAAAAAAAAAAAAAAAAAAAAAAAAAAAAAAAAAAAATATATATATATATATATATATATATATATATATATATATATATATATATATATATATATATATTGTTGTGATTTGGAAAAAAAATATTGTTGTGATTTGAATAAACCCAAATGTGGATGCCCTTATCCATATCCACAACAACTTCTATCCCATTCCCTCTATATATGTTATCAATGAAAAAGCTACGTACACATTCTTTCTGGCTACCAATATTCTTCTCTCTCTCTCATTTCACAACACGTTATCAGCACCATTGCTCTAGAAGTTTTAGGCCATCGCCGAAAAAATATCAAAGAGGAGTTTTAGACCACCACTACCAAGAAAGATCAAAGGTCAGAGAAGATCCAACCAGTTTCATAAATTAAATATTTTCTTTTGATAATAAATTTTTGCTATGATCTGAATCTCAAAACTAATATCGAAAAATATACCTTTATTGTTCACGGGTACGCATGTGATCTGTTATTAATCTTTTTTTTAGAATATCTTCTTTATATATCTTTGGACCGGTTCTTTTCGGATAATAATAAAAAACCATTAGTTTTTTTTGGATATGTTGATATATAATAATATTAGATGAATTGTGAATTTACCTTTTTACTATCAACATTCACATATGAGAATGGTTGATGCATATATTAGGATTACATGTCATTCTGAGTAACTGCATTGAATTTAATACTTTATTTATGTTTTCGACTTACTGATCTGAAGGCACTTTTTCCAAATTATTATATTAATGTTATATTAATTATTTCATGTCAAAGAACATTATATTTAAAATCTTTGCATTGAATTCCTCAAGTCTGAGACATGTTTTATGATTTTTGAGATACTAACATAAATCTATATAAAATCAAGATCTAGAATAGAAAGTTATCAAGTCAGAGACAATTAAAGGATTAATGATCAGCCTATATCCATAAGCCCAAATGACACGTATATATTCTTGCTTGTAGCTAGTTTTCTTTGTTTATGTGTTGTAACCCGTGGTTCTTTTAGTATCGATCATGCTAACAATTTAGCATCAATTTTTTTTTGTGCATGGCAACATATACAAAGTCAATGGATAAACTAGTCTTTATGCAATCTAGGAACTAGCTGCTTGTTGTCCATCTCGTTGGTCTTGATCTAGCACTTGCATGTGCTTTATTTTGAACTCAATTGTTCTAGATTAATTCATGCTTTGTTTGAAAAAGGGACATATAGCAAGAGGAAAAGATTTGAAGTTGATTAGGCATGTGTCTATTCCAGCGGTTTAGATTTTGTTAGCAAGTGTTGGAGTTTTAAATCTAAGATATTTTTACCTTAACGATAATGCATGCATATGCATTCAGAAATACTTGATCTTATCAAAAGAAAAATATTCTTCCAATATCTAATTTGTTTCCTACATTTGTTACTGGTGTTTAATCTACATGTGTCAAGTGAGTCACACAAGGAATATGTGATGAGAACAACTTGATGCCTTTACTATATATTGAATTTGCTTCTTATCGGCTTCTTTTTGGCATTATAATCAAATGTTAATTTGACTGAGGTTTTGATGGACACATAATTTGGTGTCGACTTGATTCTATAATTTTCGCTAATTGCTTGTAACATTACAACTTAATGTACAAGATCCTCGAGCAAATTTTTAGAATTATGTTAAACAATTATACTGTTAGAGATGTTGTCAATTTGTGATAATATGATGAGTAACATGTGGCTGATTTTAAATAGTTCAAGAAATGATAGAATTTATTGTCAATATTTAGATTTATTATTGGATGATCTAGATTGAAATTTGCATGTGAAAACTGTGATATATGGGAATTTAAAAACTTGATCATTGTCACTCTAATATTTATAAATGTGGACAAACTAAAAAAAAAGGATGGCACTTGAGATGGCCATATTGTATCACGGTGCATTATGAATAGTTCATTACTAACTATGTTGCAAGTTTCTGAGGACAATATCCACACATGAAATGCTAGTCTTGACTTTACTCCTGTAATGATTGTCTTAAGCATTATGTCATTATTTCGATGTCTTTCACCTGATATAAGACTGGATTATGTGAAAAAAATTATAATTTTTATCATTTTTGCATAAGATAAGTTATTGCATGCTTGAGTTTCGTACCATCCAATTGGGTGCATACATGACAGATATTGTGCAGCATGTCCGGGGGAACCCAGTCGCCCGCAAATTATTTTTGCAGGTCGCAGCGGGTTGCTGGTCCCCGAAAGGCTATAATTTAATGTTGGTATTATAAGCTATCATAGACCTGGAGTTCTATGTTTAGAATAAATTTCAGTGAGCTATGAGAATCCATATTTTTTTTATTATTGATTTTATTGGACACAAAAACACAAGCTTCTGAAGGTGAACTATTGTTATCCACTATTTCATTATCACAAGTCCCGAAGGACATTTGTGGAATGCCTAAATGAGACTCACGATATACTTATGTGGTTTTGATATGCTATCAGTTTAGCTTTAATATGCTTCGTATTATTCAAGCTTATGATTAATTCACATCAAGATATTGCAAAATGTTGCTTATATGCTTAAATATATCCATAAGAGATTGGAATGATACATAATATGAACACATCACCAAGCTATAGATGACTAGTTCCATGATAACAATTATAATGCTTTAAGAGATGAAATCTAATACATGGATGTTGATATTTCATAGTGGAATTTTAAAGTTGCAAACCTCTTAAATTAGAAATTTTAAAGTTGGTGATATACGGTGTTCTATCCGTAGGGTTACTACGGATGCATTATTATCCTACCAACTATCATAGACCTGAAGTCTATGTTTAGATTACTATTGATTAATAATATCTTTATTTGCAACTTTTGATAAGACATTGTCGTATCTAGAAACTGGATTCCATGGAAAAACTAGATAGAGACATCTTATGCATGACTGATAGTGCTTCATCTCAACACCATCATTAAGAATGGAATATTTTCTTCTAACAAGAATACTAGTGTCAAAATAGTATCCATAATAGCTAGACATGGTCATATTATTGAAGGCTCCGGCAGAGCCCACTTGATTTTACCCAATAGACCCACCTACATATACAAATTATTTTATAATCTCATTATTCCATAAGACTTTTTGGGAGTAAAAAATGGGTCTCATATTAAAACGTTGGACAAGTTAAATAACTTTTTGTGTAAACCACTAGTCTAGAGAACCAGAAGTTCGTCCTAGAGAACCAGAAGTTGTCCTAGAGATATTATCCAGCTATTCACTATGGATACACGTTACTCACATTAGGGTTGTCAAGTCACATAAATACTACGTTGAGCCAGAAGCTCAATCCTACGGGTCCATTGTGAGCCAGAAGCCGATTGGTCCTATAACTTTTAATCTGTGACATGGTCGAATAAGATATTTCGACTAAGACATTTTGGGACAATGATTATAAAATTATTATAACTAATTCGTGTGATCATTACTTACCAAATTGCAGCATACATCCTTGATCTCAAGGATAAGTTTTTTTTTTAAAACCATAAATCCTGAAGATTGTATATGAATAACTAGTAGCATAGTCTTGAATTGCATCTCTTTTAGATGGCTTATGTTGGTATTGTATGAAACTGTAATATTGGCATCTATGTTTTGTAAATTATTATGTTTATCTTCTTAGATTATTAAATCTTTTAGACATGAGATATTTTTGTGATAGAATATTTCTGTGATCTGTCACGTTAATAAGACATAATTTTCGCCGTTAGGGGGAGATGTGAAGAAGATAAATTATCGTTCTAGAAGAATGTCGTAAATTATCATTTTAGAAGAACGTCGTAAAGCATCGTTCTAGAAGAACGTCGTAAAGCATCGTTCTAGAAGAACGTATTGCATCATCGTTCTCGAAGAACGTTCTAACGCATCATTCCAGAAGAACGTGTCATGGCATATTTCTAATTTATCTAATCTTGACTAAATTAGGAGAAATTATCATTTGCTTGCTTACATTTTATTATGCTGCATAAATAACTATACCATCTATAAATTTATTTTCTAATAGAAGTACCAAAAGAACCAAAGAAAGACAGCAAATGAATAAGTTCTTTTGTAAGAACGCGTAAGACCTAAAGGTTCTAAATATTTAACTCTCCAGAGGAAGAGGCCGAATAATATAACACACCCTAATGCTCTTGAAGAAGCCGCTCCTGAAGTAGCATCTCCTGAAGAGAAAGTTCATGATGATCCGGAAGATGTCATGAACCAAAGATCAAAATTTTCAAAGTATATCGCTCCGGTAGAGGATATACCTCAGATTCCAGAAGAGACTGAGAAAGAGGTACCGATACCCATGAAATCTATGTTTTATACATAGTTAAGAGAAATTTGGAATCAAGAAGTTTGTCATAAATGACATTATCAAATAAGAATAAGAAGGGTGATAAAATTAAAGGATAAACCACGAATAATCTAATGGAAATATGCGATATCTCTCGCAAGACGTGAAATGTTCAGTCCTACAGTACAAAACCCAAAAAAGGAATAAACCCGGTAGGTTTTGAATGGTTGTCTGGAACAAATAAGAGATCCAAATGTATTGAGCAATTTTAGCTCGAAGAATCCCGAAGGATCTACAAAATAACCATATATGGATGAAACCATCCAGAAGAATGTGATAGGCTCACTGAGTTTTTAAAGAAATCCCTGAACAGATTCTTTAAATGGTCATCTATAAGAGTACCTCCTGAAGAGAAGATCTTCTGAAGAGATAGAAGATATGATAATATCTTCCGAAGAGATCGGAATCTCCTGAAGAGATTGGAAATCTCCCGAAGAGTTCATAATCTCCCGAAAAGATCGAATATCTCCCGAAGAGATCATAATCTCCCGAAGAGATCAGAATCTCCCGAAGAGATCGAATATCTCTCGAAGGGATCGGAATCTCCAGAAGAGATAAAGGTAAATCTCCTGAAGAGATCTCATATAATCTCATGTAAAGATGAATCTCTGGAAGAGTTTCACTATAATCTCCTGTAGAGATTTAACATAAATAATATCCCTATAATGGTCAGGTCAATAAGATCTATTACGACCAAAAGAACATGTTCTGGGTGTAACCCCACATTTCCGAATTAATAGAATTTTACATTTTATTAATTTTTGAAATATTGCTTTATAAATTTATTTTGTGAAATATGAATTTTCAAATAGTATTGGTTCTAGCAATATTGGTGGCATGGTTGGTTGTTTAACTAACCAACACTAGCAAACATTCTTATTCCTAACTAACTTCAATTTTTCTAACAATGTTATTTAAGGTTGTCATAAGTCTTGTAACAATGTGATTTTGGGTAATTCTTAGCTTCTCTTGGACAAATTCCTTTTAGCTTCTTGCATTAATCCAGCAGAGCTATTTTGGAGAGAACTATTAGAATTTCCTTTCTTCAGAATTTTCCCTCCCAAAACATTTCCCCTCCTCCAAGGGCCTGTTTGGTTGGATGTAGGTGCATGAAAGTGTGAAAGTGGGAGTTTCATGGGATTGTAACTCATTTGAGTTACAATACATTCCACCTTCCAAAAAGTGCTTGGTTGCCAAACTTTTT
Organism: Iris pallida; assembly: GCA_029216955.1. Taxonomy (NCBI): domain Eukaryota; kingdom Viridiplantae; phylum Streptophyta; class Magnoliopsida; order Asparagales; family Iridaceae; genus Iris; species Iris pallida. Next base: position 6,060 of record JANAVB010010765.1, read on the forward strand.
GTCCCCCCGCAAGTGGGCACTTACAATGTAGTTTGTTTGGATGACCACTTGAAAGTGGCGTTGATGGACTTCGTGTGTTTGGTTAGGACATTGCAAGTGATATAATCACCCTCATGAAGAATGGTAAGGTTACCCAAAATAATTTTTCAACATTTCCAACCGATTTTGGCAGCAGAGAAACGGTTTCACAACCGAAAAAAATTATGAAACATGTTCCCAGCAAATTGACATGTTCCAAGCAAATTGATATATAAGTTTGCACGATTATATTTTTCCAGCAAATATGATACATGTTCCAAACAAATATGATACATGTTCGCAGCAAGATGACATGTTCCCAGCATATATGATACATGTTCGCAGCAAGTATTCATGTTCCCAGCAAATATGATACATGTTCCTATCAATTATGATACACGTTTCCAGCAAATATGATATGTCCAGCAAGTTCCCAGCAATACGACATGTTCCCAGCAAGTATACATGTTCCCAGCAATGGAAAATGTTCCCAGCAATCTGACATGTTCCCAGCAATACGATACAATGAAACAAAATCTTGTTCACAAGGACATTATGGGCTCAGAGTATGAATTCTGAAAATAATTGAAACATGTTCAGGAGAACATAATGGAACAATGAAACAAAATCTTCTTCACAGGAGAACATAATGGAAAAATGAAACATGTTCAGGAGAACACAATAGAACAATGAATTCTGAAAATAATTGAAGCAAGTATACATGTTCCCAGCAAATATGACATGTTCCCAGCAATATGATACAATGAAACAAAATCTTCTTCACAAGGAATTTATGGGCTCAGAGTATGAAGAATGGAAATAATTAAAACTTGTTCAGGAGAACATTATGGGCTCAGAATGTAGCAAAATAGGATACATGTTCTCTGCAAATATGATACATGTTCCCTACAAATATGATATAGAAAACCAGCAAGATGACATGTTCCCAGCAAATATGACATGTTCCCAGCAAATATTTAAATGTTCCCAGCAAATATTACATGTTCCCAGCAATGGGAAATGTTTTCAGCCATATGACATGTTCCCAGCAATATGATACAATGAAACAAGATCTTGTTCACAAGGACATTATGGGCTCAGAGTATGAAATCTGAAAATAATTAAAACTTGTTCAGGAGAACATTATGGGCTCAGAATGTAGCAAATTTTTCTTCGAAAATATCATCATACGAAGAACATATCAAAAATGTAAATTCCTGCGTAACATAAAATTGACACATGTACCATATTTGCTGGGAACATGTCATATTGCTGGGAACATGTACTGTTATTTGTTTCACATTTAAACACAAGTCATCATAGTCCATAATGCATTCTCGTCATCGCCCACATATTATATAAGAACTGGAAAGAAGAAGATACATGAAAATAAAAACTGCCCCCAAATTGAAGTCACATAAAAACTGGAAGGAAGAAGAAGATACTGAAACTCAGTTTCAGGAAAAATTGAAGTCACCAAGTTATGCATTGTCATCATAGCCCAAAATATCATTATTTGTTTCACAAAGAAACACAAGTCAGCATAGGCCATAAGTAGGAGGTACTGAAACTCATCACAGCCCATATATAAGATTTCAAGAAAGCAAAACTCATCACAGCCCATATATAAGATTTCAAGAAAGCAAAACTCATCATTAACCCAAAACTGAAATTGAAGTGCTGAAATTGAAGTGCCCAAAACTGAAATCAGTAAAAAAAACTGAAACACAAGACTGAAAAAAAGTGATTGGCTCAAAGGATTCACCATCCCACTCATCATCGCCAATTTAAAAACTTGGCTACCTCCATCCATCACCAAATTGGTGGGGGAGGCCATCAAGTTTTGGTTCTCATCGTGGGGCACCTTCCTCATTTGTGTTGTCGGGACCGAAATAGCATTTTAGACTCAAAGGTTGGACCTTCCTCATCATGGTCTAAAACTAGGCTACAAGTTAGCTACCTCCGTCCATCACCACATTGGTAGGGGAGGCCACCAACTTTAGCTTGTAATTAGGTTGCACCTTCGTAGCTCATTCGAAGACAACTCCTGCACCCAAACGGTACATACCCATTGTCATTACATTATAGGTGCAGACAAAAAGAACTTGGGTCTACACAAATAAGTTGGTACTACATAAAAGAGATGCATACTAAAATCGATACAAGTAATGTTAGAAAACCCAAAGTGACAATAATGGCCGATGGGTGGCCATTGCGCACTTCTTCCCCCTTATTTCCACATCGTTCATCCTTGTAATTAGAGTGGAAGTAACCCATTGCCTCCTCATAATCTCGGCACTTGAAATAACAAGCGCCTTTGAACCCATTCACTTGCATGTGACATTCAGGCCAGGTTGTGTACACCCCTGGCTTTCTTCCTTTCAAAACAACGTAGAACGACATGCTACAAAGATATGAAAAGCATAGATGAAGCAGTGAATTAACAGAAAACAGCAGCATGCTACAAAGATAGAAAATGCAGTCGATTGCTACAAGACTACTTGTCTTGCATGAAATTATCTAGCCATGCCCGATGGAAAATGTACTCTCGGGCAACCCTATAAACATTATTTTTTTCCAATATTTTTCCCAATATTTTTTTCCATTCCAACCAAATCGACCCACTATAAACATACGATACAAAATTTCATATGTAAAAAAATTGACAGATCCATAACAAAATTTGACAGATCGACCCATTATCTAGTGATTTTTTCCCCAATTTTTTCCCATTTTTTACATATGAAATTTTGTCGAATAATGGAAAATTTGACAGATCTATAACAAAATGACAGATTTATACAGGAAAAAATAAAATCGACAGTTATTGGGGAGGAAAATCACATATGAAATTTGCCATATGAAATATTAGAATTAATTGATTTTTTTCCCAAATTTTTCGGGGGGAAAATGACAGATCCATAAGCAAATATTAGAATCTAGTGATTTTTTTTTCCCAATTTTTTCCCGATTTGATCTGTCAAATTTCCAATTATTTGCCATATGAAATTTTGTCGAATAATGAGAAATTTGACAGATCTATAACAAAATGACGGATTTATACAAGAAAAAAAAATCGACAGATATTGGGGAGGAAAATCACTAGATTCGGGGGGGAAATGACAGATCCATAGGCAAATATTAAAAGAAATGGAAGATCTATACGAAAATTACTAGATCGGAAAAAAAATGGGAAGAAATGAGCAGAAAATTACTAGATCCGGGAAAAAAAAATACTAGATTAGGGAGGAAAACCACTAGATCTGCAGAGGACAGCGGAAGAGCGGACCCAACTCTTCGACAGCAACCACTTCTCGGGAGATCAAGAGTCTCTCTCCTCCACTTTCATGGACTTCAAGCAAGAAATGGCCGGAACTCAAATGGGAGTTTTCGGAGGAGACAGGGACTGCTCCACAGTCCAATCAATGGACTTCAAGTCCATTTACTCGGCCGAACCAAACAATGAAACTCCTTTCAGATCCGGTAAAACCCCACAAAAGTCCCCACTTTCAGCTCAGTTGGGCCCAACCAAACAGGCCCCAAGCCAATTGATTCCTTTTATAGCACTCTCACTCTCTCTCTCTCTTTTAACTCTCATATTTTCCCCTCTGCTTCTGAACGAAAGAGCAGAGCTCTCCCATTCTTCATTTTTTCTTCCTCACAGCTTAACTCTGAGCCCTAACCCTAAATTCGTAGAAGCTCGGCCATGGCTATTGCGACAATCACCTCACCGAACTCGGAGTACTGCAACGACGAGCTCGAGATCTGTCGCTCTTCTGGCGGATTGATAGTTTCCGCGGCGGTGGGTCGAGGAGTAACAATTCCGGTGACGGCAACGACCGGCTCATCTCCGAAACTCTTGAGAGCGGCGACAGCACTTCCCGGCGAACCCACGACGGGGAACAGCGAGGGCAACAGATCAATTCCGGTGAGTGTCTTCTTACTCCTCGTTCCCTTCTATTTGATGTTGATCGATTGATCGGATCGGGAAGAATGATCGATCAATAAGAAGTCTGTTGGATCGATCGGCCATCGATCTGTTATCGACTTTGAGGTTGATCGATCGGTCGTTTCCAAGTCTCAATTCTTGATTGGAGGAGTGACCGTTGGGACTCGATCTCGAAACTCGAGTTGAATTCTTCGATAATTAACTGATTGTGTTTAAATTCCTGATATATTGATCTTTGGATTTCGAAGTTTCTCCTTAAAAAAAAAATCACTCTCGGGTTTTAACTGACCCTGTAAATTTTTCTTGATTGAACCACACATCACACGTTCGATGATATGCTGCTGAAGAGTTCTTGGACTATACACCGTTCAAACCGGACATAAGGGAGACGTGTCCACTCAGCTGACACAGGTATAATTTTTTTTCCTCAATTCTTTCTGTATGATGTGGGTTAGCAGCATCTACGTATGATCTGGATTGAGTGCAGGTGATGTGCGGGTTAGATTCTGTGCCCGTGTCCAGTTCGTAGGGAAATATGGGAGAACTTGCAATGTGAGCGAGGGAGAGAATTCATAGTCAGTCAATTTGTTGAGTTTTCAAACTCAACGGCTATGACTGCGTGTGATTTCTGTGGTTAGGTCTGGGCTCGGTTAGTTGGGCCTAAGTTTGGGCCTGGGTCGAATTAATTGGATAGAAAGCTAAGTTCTGGACTAAAGAATGGGCTAGATTTGTGTGTTTAATAACTGTTGAGCTTTGGACTGGGTTTAGGAGGAATTAATGTTTAATCACTTGATGGTGGGGCTGAGCTCAATATTACAGCATGTTTGGTTAGAGTATGAGAAATATTAAATAGTAAATATTCTATAAGTAATTTTGTTAGTATATTTTAAAGCTATTCATAAAATAAGGTTCATCTATAAGGTTGTCTGAACAATTTACCTTTTGCTTAATTATAATGTTTCAAATATTATAAATATTCCCTAGTATTTCTTTATGAATGTTTTTGCTAAAGAAAAATATATAGTTTAACTATCTGATTTAAGCTATAATATATTTTACAAAATTGATAGCTAATAAATGTATAGTTATTAATGTGTCTAAATATTATGTTGTTATAAATTTTTACTAAAAAATAATATTTTGTTAGTAATTATTATTATTACCTTGCAAAATATTTCTAAAAGGATTTTATCTAACTAATGTTATTTTGCTAGTAAAATAGCTTGGTTCTAATTAATGTCATTTTTGCTAAATATTAAAATATATACTATTTAGTTAGTTTATTGTTGGTATTGGACTGGTTTTATATATTATTATTAGTGGTATCATTTGTGCCAATATTATTATTGCTATTATTATTACTACGCTCTTGGAATTTCTGGATAGCAAATAAATTCATAAAGTAGTTATTAAATATAAACTATTTTTTGTTAATGTTTTAAAATCTATTTGGATATTGATATTAGAAATAATTCTAAATGATTATCTTACCAATATTATTTTGCTAGTAATATGTTTCTATTATTTTCTAAAAAGGAACAATTTTTACTAAATATAGTTTAAGGAATTATTCACTAATATCTATATGTGGATTAAACTATATTGTACCATATGGTTAGATAGCTAGTACTGATAGTTAGCAGTTCCTAGATTAGAAAATAGATTAGATAGCTAATGTCTTTATTTCAATTCTAACCAACTTATACCAAATGCTAGGTGGACCTAGAAACTATCTTATTACAACTGGACTCCAGAGCAAGACAAGTACACCGACTCGATCTCTTTACTCTGTATTTTTGTCTTGCTTCATGTTCTCATGTTGACACGTTGTACACACGATTGTTCATTGTTCATCGTTCATTGTTCATTGTTCAGTGTTCTTTACTTGTACATTGGGGTGGAAAAATACTACAGATATGTGACCAATCCTATTTTAGCTAGGCATTGACTAATAGCTTAGGTCTCACATCGTGCACGTGGGACTCTAAGCCATACCATTATTCATGTGATCTTGTTCATTGTTTACCCAGCCGGTCACATACTCTGATAGTTATTTCAAATGCATGTTACACAGATAGTCTAGTTCATTGTTCAGGATCTGGTACTATAGTTCATCGTTATTCATGAACTACAGTTCATATTCCTGTCTTGTACCATAGTTCATATTGTAATTCTTTTTCATGCATTTCAGTTTATATTGTTTAGTACTTCTTGTCGGGGTTGTACTTTGCTTTTTTTTCTGACAGAATACGTTGCAGGTATGCTTGAGGATGATGTTCCATCTTTATGGGCCAGAGCCCGAAGCCATGATAGAGTTGTGCCTCAGGATAGACTTAGAATTTCAGAACTATGGTTAGACATTTCTTAGATTTGTTTAGAGATTTTTATCATGTTTTGTATTGAGGATTTCAGGATTGTATAATTTAATTCATGTTACCGGATCTGTCTCCGGATGATATTGTACCAATAACTTGTGGATTGTGGTGATTCTGGGAACGTGTATAGTAGCTGTGTTGTTTATATATCTTGTATCTTGGAATTTTCTTTAGAATTGTACAGCTTACTTCGTCGTGTCCATCGACGAAGGCTGGACGTGTCTGACTCGTGTCTGATTATTCGGGAGCGGGTTGTGACACTGGGTCCTAGAGCACCCTATTTAAAATACAATTTCTTTGTTGTCATTCACTCTGCAAAATACTTTATGTGAATCTGCTGATATGCATATATACACACATATACTGGAATGACTTAATTCATATTAATTATTCTTGATTAATGTTTTTTTTATCTAATGAGATATACATATGAATGATATTTATCTGGTACTCATTAAGAAGATACCACAAGCAAGGTATGTTTCAAAAATAATTTACAGGTATTTTAGAGAGAATAAATCAAATCATCGCGGTAATTTCATCAAAGCGAACAGAGAACGTGCATGGCTATGTTTTCAACAGTTCAACACATCAGGGGGAGCTACGAGCTTTCAGGAATCACAAATAAAGCCTGCAACCTCTTCATAAGGATATGAGTATAAATGTATAGACAAATACAATGTTGGGGTAAGATGTAATATTTAAATTGTATTGGGGGTTGATTTTTCTTTTTGAATTGATGTAAGAACAATAATGTAATATTTTTGAGGGGGAGCATCCTGTAGATGCAAGCATCCCGAAGATGCTAATGGAGACATCTTGAAGCATGTCTTGCGCATTGTACTCTTTTCTTTCGTTGAGGTTTTTCCTACTGGGTTTTCCCTTCGATAGGTTTTTAACGAGGCAGTGTAAGTCGCACCCACTTAGATTTCTGAAGACTCATATTTCTGAATAATATTATTGTACTCTTTTCTTTTTATGGATTTTTCCCAATGAAATTTTTCTAGAAAAGTTTTTAATGAGGCGATAATTAAATTGGGCATCCCAAATGTGGATGCCCTTATCCATATCCACAACAACTTCTATCACATTCCCTCTATATATGTTATCAATGAGAAAGCTACGTACACATTCTTTCTGGCTACTAATATTCTGTCACGCCCCGCTCCCGTAGGAGCGATCGTCCTCGCTAAGGCGTGATGCCGCACGAGCCTAGATTGCGCTCGTACAAGGCAGGTTCCATAACGGCCGATTACAGCGGCTGCGACGGGGTCGTCGCACAGAAGTCCCATGCAGAGACATTGAATCAGCAGCAAAAATTTGAAAGCAAAACACAAGTCATTGCAAAATACTCCTTTATTGATATTGAAACAAAGGTTACAATGGGACGCAATGCCAAGATTACAAGTCTCTCAAGCTCACTCATCTCACATTACAAGTCACACAGCTCTCTCTCATCTCTCAATACCTGTCTTGAACCGGCGGATGCTTTGGAATACGACGTCCATACATTATGTCCCGTATAAGTCTTGACTCCCTGCGGCCGCATGCTTCGAATCGCCAAGGAACTCCGTGCCTCGACGCATCCAAGCGAGCTCCGCGCCACGAGCTTCTACCTGTGCCTGCACATGAAAACTATGTGGGTGTCAGTACTCAACTGTACTGGTGGAATGCGCTCCTCGTCCACCCATAAAAAACTAACACGTTTGATTTACTTTGTGCAACATAGTTCCATCTTATCAATTGTCTTTCTAGTCTTGTCTTAGGATCAGTTTTATGACCGACGCCTTGGCCTATTTTGTGTTTCTAGACCATCCCGTGCTTGCAACATCAACGTTAACCTATCAAGTCGTATTTGTCTTACGGCCCAAAATCAGAGACGCAAATACACGATAGACTCTATTTCCATGTGACCGTGCTACAAACCCATATTGAGACCGTGCCTCGCATTTCAGTGAGACTAAACCAAATCGCCGCCTCGCGGCCCTTGCTACTTTGGTCACCAACTGACCCAACTGAGACTTGTGAACTTAGTGTTGCTCAATCGACTTTGCCTTACGGCGGTTTCCTGATTTAAACTCCAACGACTCAAACCAACTTATGCAACTCTATGCCAACAACTTAAGACTCGACACAACAACTCATGCCGAAGTACGTCGCCTATGTTGACGCCAAATCATATAGGCCCAAACATTGTCTTCTAACTACACGCACATTCAACTCAACTCAATCCAAAGGCACACACGCGGATTGTCTCCCGTGCCGACCCACCTATATGAGGTCACTAGCACCACAAGCTATACTTTAGACTTATAGATTTGTTATTCGGGACCCTTTCAGCGCAAGTAGCGATCCCCGCTGAAAGTCCCCGACTAACCTGAGCGGTACTCCCAGCTCGGCTATACCGTGTTTCCTCCTAGGCCGAAACGATTCCGTGGCCCCGGGTTGTCGCTCGAGGAAACTTTCGCCCTTGTCGACAAGTTGTCCAATGACCATGCAAGACTCGACTCAAACTGACGTCTCACACAGTCATTCTTCTTCCAGTGTTGCCATTTCTTTCAAAACCAATATCAAGACTTCTATCATTTGAGACCGTCTCGACGATCCACGGTCGCGAGCATTCTTCCATATTACCCTATCATTTTACTCAACTCAAAACGACCATTTGATAGCCCTTTTTCTAAACTCGACTTGAAATCAACCGTAGCTTGTGCCTTAAACACTAAGTCTGTGCATCGTGCCTTAAGCCAACTGAACTCTATGTGACACCACCGCCCAAGTCATACTCTATATGACGGGCCTTGAGACCGTAAGACTATGTGGTTATACCCAGTCGTAGAACTCGTAGGACCGTGCTTGCTACTAGTCCGATAGCCTAACATAACTTGTCTAACTTAACTTTGCAACATCTTGACGAGCAAAGGCTGCGTCAAGCTTTGCCTTGGTGGAACGTGCCGTGCACGTGTCCGGCTTGAACAAATAAGTTATTTGGTTGCCTAGACTTATGCCACAAGCTATGCAATACAGCTTAAACCAATGGGGCGGGCAAAGGCTATGCCAAGCCTTGGACAATGGATCGTGCATGCTTTATCAAGCATTCATGCGGGCGACGCCTATGACTTAGGCTAACTCTTAGCTTTGCGACGAATACCAACTTTTCTTCTCCCAAGCCACGGGACGAAGGATCGAGTGTCATTTTCAAAGCACGCCGTGCACCAACTCTAAGCCAACCGTTGGACCTTTTCATATTCTAACTCAATTCGACCTGTTGGGATTATTCCCTTAACTATGTGGATTCGTCTCTTTTATTATCAAGCCTACTTGTGCAAGTTGAAAACATGCGATTTATTATGTGAAGGCTAAGATGAGGCGAGTTCACCGAAAGTACCCCACCTGAGCGAGGAGTCGTCTCGACCAAGCGATGTCTTCGAGTCACCGTTGCAAGGTTAAGTCCGAACGCCGTCGACGTTTCGATTCCTCCGATCAACTGAGCGGGACGGGGCACTACATATTCTTCTCTTTCTCTCTCATTTCATAACATATATATATATATTATATATATATATATATATATATATATATATATATATTAGTTTATAATTTTGAATAATGGGTGGCCATGGCCCCAATGTGCCACAGGTAGGTTCGCCCCTGGGGAGACAAGAAATTTATTTCACTCGTCTACCAAGTTGTGTATGATGATGCGTTCGAGTTGATTTCAAGTGCAACATCCTCCAAAGAAATATGAGAGAAACTTCAAATTTCTTGCAGAAAGAAGAAGATGATGAAGGTATGCATGCAAATATTTTGGAGGTTTACATATGAAAGAGTCTTGAACCATTTCGGACTACTTTGCTAGATCTTTGTCAATTGTTAATCAATTGAAAAGAAATAGTGAAAGCATGACGAACACTCGAGTTATGACAAAAAAATTGCTCTGTGTTGTCGCAATTTGAATATATTGTTTTAACTTTTAAAGATTAAACCAAAGGTTTAGAGTCCATGACTATTAAGTAGCGGGTCTTTACAGGCCTATGCAGAAAGGAGAAATAAGAAGCAATAGACATTAGAGCAAGTCTTTCAAAACGAAACTCACGTTCAAGAGAAAAAAAAAGCTTACCAACCAAAAGAAGTCAAACATGTCATGGTCAATTCGTGGTCGAGGTCGTGGAAGAGAAGAAAAAGCTCAGTGCAAGATATTCATCAATGGAGAAAGAGTCCAAAACTATCCCACAAGAGGGTGTGAAAGAGAAATCTTCACAAGAAGAGATGAAAGCGAAAGGTATGACAAAATTCAAGTTCATTGTCATAATTGCCATAAGCTTTGATATTATGCATTCTATTATAGAAACACAACTATCAATGTTGAGAAAATCACTATGTTGAAAAGGAAATGCATGAAACATGTAATTTATTATTGCACGTAGAGAAGAAGAAGAAAATATAGAGAACACATAGTACCTTGACACTGAAGAAACTAACCATATGTGTGGAAGTACAAACATCCTTATGGATCTTGATGGATTCATTGGCGATTCTATCTCTTTTGAAGATGGATTTTAGAGACACTATTGAAAGAAAATTAGAGAGTGAAGAAAAATTATGCAAAAGATTGTTACTAGTAGAGACATCATGTTTAATGAAGAAAGCTTATACCAAGAATATTCGAGAGCAAGTCATAACTTCAGTATCATCCTTGGATGAGAGTGCCACTCGTGGAAGAAGAGGATAAGGAACAAATATGTAAAGAATTACAAGAGTCTATTACTATGCTCTTAGCTATACCATATCAAAAAGACTTTAGCATCATCCTTGGATGAGAGAAGTGCTCCACATATAAAGAGCTCAAGAGGAGATTGAGGTATAATTAATCAATAATCAATTATAATCTAACATATTTTTTTAATCTTTTTGTTGTTTGTGTACGAATACGTTTTGAAGAATTGATAGAAAGCAAGAAACGAAGATATGTCGGAGATTAAGAAATCAAGAATATCATGAAGGGAGATACTTGGGAGCTAAAGACACTTCCAAAGTGGGAAAAAAAATGAAAAGATGAAGTCAAAAAACAATGCTAAATGTGAAGGCAAGACGTATAAGCATAGATTACTACATGCAAAGATTGACTATTGACTATGATGGCAAGCAAGTTCATCTACATAAAGGTACGCATTGAAAGAAAGGAAGTGCAAAAAAAAGTCAAATCCCAAAAGTAAGCGCCATCGACATCTTTAATAAGCAAAGTGTTATTTAGTTGTACCCCCGTATAGTTTGTACCGGTTATGGTAACTGTCCCCATAATTTTAGAAATAAAGAACACTCCCTAGGTGCTTAACGATCGTCAACCCCGTCAACAATTTTCTTTTTCTTTTTTCTTTTTTCATTTTCCTTTTAGCTGAAGACGATAGTGCCCTTATCCCTTCAAATAATTAGGGCGGACGGTCCTATTTTAGAAAAAAAGAAAAATTGGGCAGTTGGGATGCATCGAAGGGATTTTGTCTCCAGAGGGATTTCGTAGAACCGATTGAAGAAGAATCGTCCTCCACTAGAGAGGGATTTTGCCTCCAGCGCTGAAATCGTGTCTCCAACTGTTGTAGGATCTGATATGAACACTCTAGACCCACTTTTCCTTCTACCATTCTTTGTGGGTTTGTGTTTGTTGAGTGGGTTTGTGACTGTTTTTTCTTTTGCTTGTAGATGAAGAGTCTGTATGTGGACTTCACAGTACATTGGAAAGGGATATGGAAGACTGGTAGAGGTCAGGGGAGTGGTAAACTAATATTGGAAAATTATAGTGGTGGTATGTCTGCTCCTATTGTAAATGTTGAAGTAGATAGGTTATGCTACTTTGATATTTTGAAACATTGCCAGAACCATGCTAGTGTACCTCCATGGAGTATGATATCTATCTTCTTTCTGTCCCTAAGGTCTTGTAATCTATTTGGGATCAACAATGATGCAGATGTGATGGTTATGGTTGGGGACATGTGCATGGGTGACTTAACAGGGCACATGTTTGTCTCACGGACTGAGGTGACACCTTTGAAGGTTGACTCCACTCCAATAAAACAAGTACCACAATCTGATAGAAGGAGGAGGTTATTTGAACCTGTCCTGGAAGAAGATTGCTTCTATGATCCAAAGAAACAAGTACGACAATCTGAAATGGAGGAGCAACCAGATGATGAGGGTGATATGGGTGAGCAGGATGATGATTGAAATGAGGAGGGTGGTTGTAAAACCCCAAAATTTTTAGAATATTTTTTATTATTTATTTGCCTTAAAATAGGACTTTATGAAATTCTATAATTATTTTCTTTTTTATTTAATTTATAGATGACCTTAGCCATGGTTAAGTTTTGGAGTACAAGACGACTAAGAATTGTGGCACGGATAGTGTACTTGTGTGATTTAACTAGTATCCTAGCCATGTTAGGAATGTCATGGTCATATTGTAGTTCTTGCATGTTAACAATTCAAATTATGGAACAAGTCATACTTTTATTTAATTAATTAGTTAATAAAGCCTTTATGACTTTTTAGGAGACCTGGTTGCACCAAACATTCTCAAACCTCTTCCAAGCCAAATCCAAACCTATGTAGGCATGTTGGACATTAATATATATTAATAAATATTTTTTGTGTTTAATTCAGATTTGGATTGTATTTATATATGATAGATTTAATTAGTCTATATTAGGAAAGACCTTTTTAATCCTCAATCCAATCAATTAGCCAACTCACCAAACAACCAATTAGCCAACTCACCAAACAACCAAACTATGCCAAGTGGACCCTAACCATGGAGTATTCGGCCAAGCAAACCCCTCCATGGCCGAACATCTCATAGGAATAGGATTCCCACTCCTTTTCATGCATGCAACCCAAAATGTCCATATATGTATATCAACTTAACCCAAACCCCAACCCTAACTTAATTCTTCCTTTCTCTCCCTCCCCAGAGCCGACCAACCCCTCTCCCTCTCAAAATTTTGGCAGTATCAAGCCCCCATAACCCTTTCATCTTCATCCCCTCCATTATACAACACTTTCTCCTCCATAAAAAAAAAACTCATTTCATCTTTCTTCCATCCAAACTCCACCAAACAAACCCTAAAAAATCTATCTTCTCCATCCAACCATCTATAGCTATTGACAACACTTCCAAACTCACCAAGAGAGGATTAGCAAGCAAATATAGCAAGAAAGGTTGGAGCTTTGGCAAGGAGAAGTCTTCACAACCACTCTAGCAAGGACTTTTGGTAAAAAACCCTAATTTTTTTATCTCAAATCCTTACTAAAATTTTGTAGAAAATATGTTATTAAATCTGTAGCAATCATATTTTGATGGATTTTTTTTATGTATAATCATCCATAAAAGTTTTATGAATTATAGTCGTAATATTCATATTTCGATATGATCAAATTTAACCCCGTTGTGAAGGAACTATAAGTTATTGGTGGTAATTTTCGAAACTAAATTTTATATGTGTTCATATATATAAATTAGTATTTTAAATTATTTTTCCACAAATTTAGCAACTCAAATCTGGTCGAGAAAATTATAGGTCAAAATTAGCTATTTTTGGGTAACCTGCTGACCTAGAATGTCCCAAACTTGTAGCATAACTTAACCCTTGTACCCATGATGATATTATACGAAATAAGATATTTAAATTTTGTTTAAAATATATTTTTGGATATTTTAGCTATTTTGAGTAATTGGCCATGTTCATGACGAGTTTCGGGTAGACTAGGTGACGTAGTAGTCAACTAGTCACATAATTCTTTATAAATCATAATTTTGGAATTTCAAAGTTAATAATGTAGAAAATAGTTTTAAATATTATATTTAGGAATTTACTATAATTTTTAAGTATTTTATTGACGTGGGGTCATAACCAATTAATTGGAAGGTCGAAAACCCTAAAACTGTGTTCCGAGGTCTCGTTGGACACACGTATGTTATACAATTTAAGTAGTTCTACGAGATATTTAAGTATAGTTAAAGTAGTTTAAAATATTAATTTAGTTAATTAAGTTCTGTTATAAGTTTTATAATAGTTAAATAAATTATTTAGCAGCATTGGATTTCAGAGGCGTGGACACGGGGGCGAAACTTCATCCTCACATCGCGAAACCAGGCAAGTATACCTTACCTCTCTCTACAGTTTATTTACATGATTATAGCCCTTCTCTTTATATGTTATCATCAGGCTTCTCTGGTTGATTTTGGTTTATATGCTTTTCTTTATACCATGTATATTAGTTTATTTGCCTTGTTCGTATATCGTCATCGTTCATGACTTGATACTATAGTTATATCGGATTCGTGTCATCACATGTATCATGACTGAGTCATATTGTGTCGTAGGATGTGTAAGTCATGACTGAACTGTTGTACCTTGTTTTGGAATTCCTACCTGCGAGTCCACACTAGGGACGAGGGTGATTTCTTGAAGCTAACCTGCGAGTCCACACTAGGTGCGAGGGTTAGTAGTCATTTGTCCGTACCTGCGAGTCCACACTAGGGACGAGGGTAATTCTTGAAGCTAGCCTGCGAGTCCATACTATGGGCGAAAGTTAGTAGTTGTTCAAACCTGCGAGTCCACACTAGGGGCGAGGGTTTGAGTATCCGATTGGTTTCTTGTCATAAGTTCATGTTTCCTTCCAGCAGTTCATTTAAGCGTAGTGTTTCTTGTATCCGTGTTCATAGTCACATGTCGTATTCTGTCTTTCCTGCTTATTTCTTACGCATGATAAACTGCTAGATAGGCATGTTTTAATGTATCTTGCTAGTCCCCTGAGGACCAAGTGATCTCTTCAGGTAGTTGATTGCACGGAGGTAGTTAGCTGAGCATGATGGTAGTGGATTTCGTCTGCAGGACTCAGGTATTTGCTAGTGATACTACTTTGTTATCCTCTCGTGCTTTACATTCCTTATCATAATATATTCTGCTTGTTAGCCTACTTTATAGACTTATACTATTTTATTAGAGTATAATCGGACATATATGCTTGTGGGCTGCAGACCATGAACCATAATTGTTCGTTCCTGTTTTATATTATTCTTTTGGATTGAGATATAGTTTCACTTACCATATTAGATGTAACACCCAGTTTCTGAAATGAGGGTAATTTTAAAATTTTGTATTTAAATTATTTAATTATGGTTTTAAATTTAATAATATGATTTTTGGTGATTTTTAATAATTTTAAAACTATTTAAATCATGACTTGTGATTTGGTGTGCAGCTAGTGAAGCCGTAGTGACTGCCTGCCCTAGAGCCTAACCATGTGGGTAGAGATTTTGTTTATTACATATAGCTTGAAGATATTGGTTATCTTGAATTTATTTGAAATTATTATAATTATTTGGAATTAATATATACTATATTAAATGGTGTGATTTAATAATATATAATTGATTGCCATGTGATTGTTAGTAGCCCCAACCTAGAATTGACCTAACCTAGGTTAGTCCTAGTTAGTCATGGTTAGACTAAGTTAGAAATTGAGTTGGTCATGGTTAGTCATGACTAGTTAGAATGACTAGGTTGCAACTTGATTAAGGGGGGACCTTGATTTTGACCATTGAATATGCTAGATGGGATGAGAGCCCTTAGATTGAATCCCAAAACCCTAACCCTAACATTATGACCAGCCTAGGGACTCCCCCTCCTTGCGATAAAATCCCTCTCAAAGTTTGTGCCTCCTCTTTATTCATCCCTCCATTTTTTCTAAGGAAAGGTTTGCTCTCTATTGAAAATCCTTCATAGTTTATTCAATATTAATCCATTTTCATTGAAACTTCTTCCATTGTAACCTAATTAGTGTCCCCCTACTGTTGGTGGAGGCTATTCTCAGGATTGATACAATTTGGAGCCATTGGCTAGCTTGAGGAGATCTCATTTTTGGGGCTTTTCCTTGTGAAGGAACACAATAGGTAACTTTCTCATTTCTCCATGGATTTTCGATTTCTCTTCATGGTTAGGAAACCCTAGGAGTCCCCTAAGTGTCTGTATAGGTTTCGTGTCAGGTATCATAAGATTCGTGTCCTACTTGGACACGTATCAATATCGTTTGCATTGTGTTTGTCGAAATGCCTCAAAGGGCATTTCGATTATTTTATAGATTGTTTTTGAATAGAAATCTTCGTTTTGTTCTTGCTTACACGATTCTGTGACACTGAGGTGAGTTTCGTGTCGTGTCGTGTCGGAATCGACGCGTGCACATGCGGGTCACACGCGCGCGCACAGGCTGTGCTTTCCCCTGCTACTCGTGGCCTCGTGCTCGATGCACAGGCCACGTGGCCAGCTGGGATTTGGCATGGAGCTTGGGGCAGTATTTGACACGACACCCCCCAAGTCTCGTGTCACGAGGAAACGTGTCGGGTGCGTGCGGACACGCGTACTGGTCATGTTGACTGTGCTTAGCCTGTGTATTTTAGTTTGGGTGTTACTCTATGTATTTTCGAGTTTGAATGTTTTAAATCATGTTTAATTAATAATTAAGATCCTAATATATGGTATTTAGTGTATGTTCATTGTTTACATATTTTAGTTAGGTTTTTATGGATTGATTTGGATTCGAATGGCAACACTGTATTTTCCTGATACTCGAATTAACACAGTCACTGTTATGTTCAAGTCAATAAATTTCCAGTTTTTGTTTTGATTGTTCCATCAAATTTTGTTCCTACATATCACAATACCAGTTGGTTTAGTGTTTACAGTGGAATATTGATTGTTGGTTGTCAAAATAGGATTTTGGCCTATGAGTAGAGGCAATGCATGACCGATACAAGTAATGTTTATCCTGCTAACTTTCATTCCCAGTTTTGATTGATAACTGAACTTGCAATCATAGTTAATTCCATGTTTTTTTTAAAAAAGCTAAACTTTGTTCTCCTATGTTTGATCTAACTGGGATTTGGGTTTGGGAAATTGTTGAACTGAGATTAGGTTTCATGTTAGGTAATGTGTTTGGTTAAGGTTAATTTGAAATTGATATTTATCTGTGGTGTGATTTTCAGTTTAAATGATTTCTTTCCCTTACTGAAATTCCTATTAGATGTATATCTGAGACTGAGAGGTTCCAGTTGATTATTGAAATGTTGAATGTACTTCTTGTGGACTGAACTGAGAATTAGTTTGGGTTAAATTGTCAAAACCTGTGAATGTTTGAACTGAGCTTTGGTTTGAATTAATGTGTTAACTCTGAGCACTCTTTGATTTTTCACTGTTTTGGGTATTATCTTGTATGGATTTTATAGCTCACTGTCATCCAATTCCTGTCACACTGTTTCAATAACCTGAGAATGGAATGCCATGTTTGATTTGCTAAAACTGAGAATTTATACAAATGAAATTTGACAACCTGAGATTACCTGAGTTTTGTATCACTCTCCTCACTGTTTTTGATTTCAATTGTTCTTAAATTACTGATATCATGATTAGAACTGTGGAATGTTAATTTCCCAAAACCTGAGATTCCTGACTTGCACTGTCTTCTTTGATTGTAACTAAATATGTTAACTCACCTTCTTGCCAACATTCCTATTTCCTGCTGAACACTGGACACATTCTTCACTGTTTTAGCTTTATGTTAAACCTGAGATTCAGTGAAGTGGCTCACTGATTTCCAGTTTTGGGTTTGCCAATCTGAGTTGTTCTTACATCCCATTAATTTGTAATGTTAAATTGATTTCATGAGAATGTTAGGCACTGTTTTGGTTCATTAGAACCTGTGACTTTGGTTGATTGATGAAACACAGTTCATTTTAAAACCTGTTTGGGATAATGTGTTCACATGGTAAATCTGAGAATTGCTTCTTGGTTGCAAAACCTGAGTGTGAAGACTGAAACTGGGTTTCAGTTCATAACTGTTTGACTGTTGATACAGGAAGTAATTCCTTTTCCTTCTTTTGCAGTCCTTGAGTTTACTCACCCACATTGTTCATGAATCACCCTTCACTGATATTCCTGTGAAACACTAGGGTGCAGACATTTTTCCCTCCTTTTCTGTCACAACTTAAATTCCTGCATACTTTGGCATGTTGCCACCCTCACTGTTTGATTCACCTGTACACTGTTTTGTTGTTTGCAGCATTGTTTCACACACACACCTGATTCTTCCTGTTCTTTCCTGCACATCACACACAGCTCACTGTTTTATGTTTCCTGTATGCTCACACACATTACAGTCACACTTTGTCACACACACACACTTTTACTTCCTCTCTAGCTCTCCATTTTCCTTCTACATGTTATATAATGTATATGTGTTTGTATTATAATAAAAATGTGTGTGGAGGCATATATGTTAGTGCACCTTGTATATATATTTAGATATAAATAGTGCATGTGATTCCATGATATAGTGTGTGGTATATGTATATGGGTGGTATGGTTTAGCTTTCAATATATATATATAGAGTGATAGGTTTAGATATAAGCTTGACTTGCTTAGACTAATGAAGTCTAGTATAGACTAGTTAAGCCTAGTTAGACTTGTTAGACCTAGGTTTGACTTCTTGGTTGACCAGGGTTGACCAAGAGTTGGCTTTGACCTAGTTAGACCTAGACTCATGTAGAATACCTAGCAGAGCTTCATTTTATCATTTTAGACTTGTTGTGACTTGTGCTGTTCTGTTTAGGAGCCAGACACCACTCATTGGACAGTACGATTCATATCGGACACTCAGATACAGGCGAGTACATTCTCTGATCATTTCATATCCTGCTTAGAATTATTTCCTGCAGTAGATTACTTTACTTGTACTGGCACGTTGGTCACACGGATTGGTACTATATGGATCCCTTCTTGAGATGTTATCCTTAGGGAGCATCGGGTACTCTATGTTCTGTGTGATTCACCTACATAGCGTATCACTATGCTTCGTTGATTCTTCGATCACTTGTGACATATACTCTTATGATCACAGAGTCTTCCTAGAATCCTTATCCCATTTATGGGACTACTATGTATCACCTTCGGGATCTACCACCTTCGGGGTCTGTTACATAGCATCATATAACATAACCTGGCTGGATCCTTGTGTATTGATTGGGGGTACGGGGGAGTATAAATGGACATGTGAATAATACACCAGTAGTGTAGCATCAGAATCATTCCATAGTGTAGCATCAGAATCATCCCAGGCCATTTACATGTTCATATTGTACTCTGACTCACTAGCCACATGTTAGCTCTCTATTTATATTAGATATTTCTATTACAGCTTTCTCTCTCTGTTTACATACTGCACTTCTTTCAGTACTTGTATCTTACTTTACTGTATGTTCATATTTTCTAACCTGCTATGAATTGTTGAGATGTACTGTACTCGCTCCTGTCCTGACTGGACCTGTTGAAAATATTATAGAGGACGAAGAGGAGGCCTGGGAGGATACCTTCTTCGGACAGCTCTAGCTGAGGATATCACCCTACTGCCTAGACTAGTTTAGTTAGGCCTTATCTTATTTTCTTGTTGTCTTGAGACTGTTTAGTTAGACTTATTTGGAGTTCAGAGTTGTATATTCTTTCATTTTGTATCTGAGACCATGTACTTCTGGATATTGCTGGGATTATCTTGGACTACTTTTCATCTATTTATTTCCTTGAGTTCTATTTTATATCGTGCTATCTCTTCCTTAGTTGTGACTGAGTTTTACTGCCATGTCACCCCAATTTCGGGGAGTATAAACTGATTAGATAGATATTGTTAGATGTATGTTGACCTAGAACAGCGTTCTACCGCCGACACTACGGTGTAGGCTGGGCGTTGTTACATTCTCGTACCCTCACAGTGGGTGCGGGTCGTGACATTAGACATGATACCTGGACAGCTTATACGTATTCGAGTTGGTCTGGAGTTCGCTTGATACATAGCTGGCTAGCTTGCGCACGTACTTGCATCCCGAAATGCGGGTGCGGGTCGTGACAAGTTTTTTTTGGGTAGCTCATGCAGGTCAGAGCATATCATATCGGTTACGTAACTGTACTGATACGAGCCTGCGAATATGGTTAAACCCTTAGAAATCTTAATCCACACTGTCTTGACAATTCTTTTAAAGATTTCTTTACCGCCCTTGAATTCGTATTTGCTCTCGACTATTATTCCTTTGCCTTCTCGTACCATTGCTTCTCGTCCCTTCCTATTTCGGAGTGACGAATAATCGTGCCATATAGAATTTATCAAAAATTCTTAAATTATAGTGTAAGTCGGTTTACTTGTTGTAATTTGATTGCTTGATAGATAGGAGAATTAGAGATGCCATATGCCATAAATACCTAGTGATATAGATTTTGCAATTAGTGTGTTATGGTTATAAAATTTTAGGACATCATAGGTTTGATGGGATAGTTTGACCAAAGGTGGGTAGACATTCTCATTATAGAAATAAATATATGATCATACTAGGTTACCCTCTTATGGTATTCACTTAATCAAGAATAAGATGACAGTTTTAGTGTAGAGATTGACCCTCTTCAAGAAGAACCTAAACATAGTCCAACCCAACCCATTTACCATTATGCCCTATCAGTTGTAAAATTAGCATTAGACAGATTGGTAGGTATCACGTAGCTTGGTCAGGTAAAAAGGGACTTATATAATTGGGGTAATAATATGGTTAGGAGGACAAACCTTATCGCTGCTAGACCGTCAACACCAAAAAGGGTGGCAAGAAATAACCATCTATAGTTTTACGATTGAGATGTTGCAAAACCAAATTATTTAGGATGGATTATTACTTGAGTTGTTAAGAGACACCGTAGTGACCTAGCGTATCCCTTGAACTATTCCTAGATACACTGGCGCGGTTCTTCATTAGTGAGCCTTATTTTAATTTCGATGACGAAATTCTTTAAGGTGGGTAGGATTTTTTTTATTATTTATTTGCCTTAAAATAGGACTTTATGAAATTCTATAATTATTTTCTTTTTTATTTAATTTATAGATGACCTTAGCCATGGTTAAGTTTTGGAGTACAAGACGACTAAGAATTGTGGCACGGATAGTGCACTTGTGTGCTTTAACTAGTATCCTAGCCATGTTAGGAATGTCATGGTCATATTGTAGTCTCTTGCATGTTAACAATTCAAATTATGGCACAAGTCATACTTTTATTTAATTAATTAGCTAATAAAGCCTTTATGACTTTTAGGAGACCCGGTTGCACCAAACCTTACCAAACCTCTTCCAAGCCAAATCCAAATCTATGTTGACATGTTGAACATTAATATATATTAATAAATATATATTTTATATTTAATTCAGATTTGGATTGTATTTATATATGATAGATTTAATTAGTCTATATTAGGAAAGACCTTTTTAATCCTCAATCCAACCAATTAGCCAACTCACCAAACAACCAGACTATGCCAAGTGGACCCTCACCATGGAGTATTCGGCCAAGCAAACCCTTCCATGGCCGAATATCTCATAGGAATAGGATTTCCACTCCTTTTCATGCACGCAACCCAAAAGGCCCATATATGTATATCAACTTAACCCAAACCCTAACCCTAACTTAATTCTTCCTTTCTCTCCCTCCCCATAGCCGACCAACCCCTCTCCCTCTCCAAATTTTGGCAGCATCAAGCCCCCATAACCCTTTCATCTTCACCCTCTCCATTATACAACACTTCCTCCTCCATAAAAAAAAAACTCCTTTCATCTTTCTTCCATCCAAACTCCACCAAACAAACCCTAAAAACTCTATTTTTTCCATCCAACCATCTATAGCTATTGCCAACCCTTCCAAACTCACCAAGAAAGGATTATCAAGTAAAGATAGCAAGAAATGTTGGAGCTTTGGCAAGAAGAAGTCTTTACAACCTCTCTAGCAAGGACTTTTGGTAAGAAATTCTAATTTTTTTTGCATCTAAAACCCTTACTAAAATTCTGTAGAAAATATGTTATTAAATCTTTAGAAATCATATTTTGATGGCTTTTTCTATGTATAATCATCCATAAAAGTATTATGAATTATAGTTGTAATATTCATGTTTCTATAGGATCAAATTTAACCCCGTTGTGAAGGAACTATAAGTTATTGGTGGTTATTTTCGAAACCGAATTTTATGTGTGTTCATATATATAAATTAGGATTTTTAAGTATTTTTTCACGAATTTAGCAACTCAAATCTGGTCGAGAAAATTATAGGTCAAAACTAGCTATTTTCGGGTAACCTGCTGACCTAGAATGTCCCAAACTTGTAGCATAACTTAACCCTTGTGTCCATGATGATATTCTGCAAAATAAGGTATTTAAATTTTGTTTAAAATATATTTTTGGATATTTTAGCTATTTTGAGTAATTGGCCATGTTCAGGACGAGTTTCGGGTAGACTAGGTGACGTAGTAGTCAACTAGTCACATAATTCTTTATAAATCATAATTCTGGAATTTCAGAGTTAATACTGTAGAAAATAGTTTTAAATATTATTTTAGGAATTTACTATGATTTTTAAGTGTTATTGACGTGGGGTCATAACCGATTAATTGGAAGGTCGAAAATCCTAAACCTGTGTTCCGAGGACTCATTGGACACATATGTATGTTATACAATTTAAGTAGTCCTACGAAATATTTGAGTATAGTTAAAGTAGTTTAAAACATTAATTTTGTTAATTAAGTTCTGTTATAAGTTTCATAATAGTTAAATAAATTATTTAGGAGCATTGAATTCCGGAGGCGTGTACACGGGAGCGAACTTCATCCTCACATCGCGGAACCAGACAAGTATACCTTGCCTCCCTCTACAATTTATTTACATGCTTATAGCCCTTCTCTTTATATGTTATCATCGGGCTTCTCTGGTTGATTTTGGTTTATATGTTTTTCTTTATACCATGTATATTAGTTTATTTGCCTTGTTCGTATATCATCATCGTTCATGACTTGATACTGTAGTTATACCGGATTCGTGTCGTCACATGTATCATGACTGAGTCATATTGTGTCGTAGGATGTGTAAGTCATGACTGAACTTCTGTACCTTGTTTTGGAATTCCCACTTGCGAGTTCACACTAAGGACGAGGGTGATTTCTTGAAGCTAATGTGCGAGTCCACACTAGGGGCGAGGGTGATTCTTGAAGCTAACCTGCGAGTCCATACTAGGGACGAGAGTTAGTAGTTGTTCAAACCTGCGAGTCCACACTAGGGACGAGGGTTTGAGTATCTGATTGGTTTCTTGTCATGAGTTCATGTTTCCTTCCAACAATTCATTTATGTGTAGTATTTCTTGTATCCGTGTTTATAGTCACCTGTCGTGTTCTGTCTTCCCTGCTTATTTCTTACGCATGATAAACTGCTAGATAGGCATATTTTTATGTATCTTGCTAGTCCCCTGAGGACCTGATGATCTCTTCAGTTAGTTGATTGCACGGAGGTAGTTAGCTGAGCATGATGGTAGTTGATTTCGTCTGCAGGACTCCGATATTGCTAGTGATATTACTTTGTTATCCTCTCGTGCTTTACATTCCTTATCATGATATATTCTGCTTATTAGCCTACTTTTATAGACTCATTTTATTAGAGTATAATCGGACATATATGCTAGTGGGCTGCAGACAATGAACCATAATTGTTCATTCCTATTTTATATGATTCTTTTGGATTGAGATATAGTTTTACTTACCATATTAGATATGATACCTGGACAACTTATACGTATTCGAGTTGGGCTGGAGTCCGCTTGATACGTAGCTGGCTTGCACACGCACTTGCATCCCGAAATGCAGGTGCGGGTCGTGACAGTGGTTCTGATCCTGGGACGATAGCTTTACAGATTTTAACTTTGAACCCAATGAAGGAGATGAGAGAGCTGATGACCATGATTGGGAGAGTGAAGGAGCTAGTGATGATTTTGGTGTTAACCACTACAAGGGGTTTGACATTGGGCAAATACCTCATGAGGATAGTGATAATAGTGAAGGTGATGACTTGTGTGAGCATGAGGAAGTTGAAACCATTCCTCCATATTTTGGAGAAGAACTGAGGTTGCAAAAAGGTATGTTACTTGAGAATGTATACAGGTACAGAGAACATCTCCTGGAGCATGCTTTGAAGAATCATTATTAGTTCACATATGTGTCACGCCCCAGAACCAGAATACTGGAGAGCGGGGGCAGACACAGCCAGCTACGTATATAGAAGTGTATTCCACCTCCATATACGGTCACGGCTGTCTAGATGTATGAGGGTTTTTCTACAAGCCAACAGTCTCTTATGGTCAAGAACAAGTCTAGTGTCTCAATATCAAGCAAGTAATAATAGTCACAAGATGTTAGACCATCAGATATTCAATTGTAAGACGTCCCATACATTTTATATACAGATGATCGTGAAGCTAGTCGTACAAAATACGAGGACTAGCAAAAGTTTCAGTCATATATGATTAACCCTAGGATTTGTTAATCATGTTACAGCCCGTAGGCAGACAAGAAATATAAGTATTCAACACGAGCAAACACTTGTTCGACGGCTAAACGTCTCAAAAGAATAATTTTACAATAGAGTGGGAGAGCAAAATAAAATCTACTCATTGTCAGGATTTTTTCTAGTGTTCACCATCTGGCTGGAAGGCCGGAAGATCCTCGGGTGCTGCTCCAAAATCTGGCCATACAAAATTAGCTGGGTCAGACCCCAGAAATAGCAAGTGCCATAAGGGAGGCTTCACTTAAGAACTAAAACTAGCAAGTTAGAACACAAAACATAATAATAACAACAAGAAAACTGAAGTTATGAAAGTAGGGTGATAAACAATAAGAAACTAAAGAACTATTCCGGTAACCAAGTTACAACCCGTAAACCAAACAAAGACTGGGGTTGTAACCCTTCACCTGAACAGCACTTAGTCTCTTACCAATTATCGACAAGTAAAGCATAAACTGAGAAATGTCCAGAAGTAATCATGTACTGGCATGGTCTAGACAAGACTAGACTCCATCCATCAATCACGGCCAAGCAATGAGTACGGCTTGATACTTTAACTAACTAGGGTTATCACAAGCCTAGTTATTAACAAGATGCAATGAGGTATCCCTACGGCCACAAGCCCTGCAGACTATCCAGGTTATCCAGACGCAAGTTACAAGGATTTATAGTGGATACATCGCCCAGGAGACAAATGTATCCCATGTACATATAATAGTGGGTACATCGTCCAGGAGACAAATGTATCCAAAGAGAGTTATTAGGTGACTTGGGGGTGCAACACATGACAGTGTGCATATTACTTGTTTCATGAAGTGCCCCACATGACAGTGGGCTGGAAATGTGCCCTACTCGTCGGCAGGCTACAAGTCCATCAGAGAAGGCGTCCAGATAACAGGATTGCTTGTAGCCGGAATACCTCTCTATATGAACTACTTGATCAATCTAGTCATTAATCCTAGCCAGATTCAGTATGAATCCCTGACCGTGGGAAATCAAGAATTCATGTCCTAGACATGATGCAATACAGAACATGTAGCTTGTACAAACATACTCAAGAGAAACACCCACGGTGTCCAAATCATTCATTACTTGTAAGCCAATAAAGCCATCGCAACAGCATTCATGGTTCATGTCATGTCATATCATGTTACTTGTCTGGAGTGCACCACGACGGGTCACTATCATGTTAAGAGTACTTGTTAGGGGTACGCCACGACGGGCCACAATCATGTTAAGAAAAGAAGTGACATGTGACTTGAGTGCACCGCAACGGGTCACTATCGTGTTAAGCAAAGAGGAAAGACATACATTATGAGTGCACTACGACGGGTCACTATCATGTTAAGCAAAAGAAGGAAGACATAAATCATGAGTGCCCCAGCACGGGTCACTATCATGTTAAGCAATCATAGATGTAAGAAAGCTTGTAGATAGATCTTGATAAAAGGTGCATCATAACATATGAGAAGGAATAAATAAGGTAACTACTTGGCCTAAAACACCAATTGAATCTGTGCTAGTATTAAGGGTATAAGAGGGGTACAATCATTCTCTAACTGTACAATATTATCAAACCATGTAAGAAATTCATCTATTAAATAAGTATCAAGCTATTAAGTAGGGTCGTCGCAATTTAGGCCAAGATAGAAAACATGTAATGCAATCCTAAGCTCCATATCAAGAATGAAAAAAACTTGCATAAATTGTTGGTAACATATTCTTGAAGCCAAGGAAAGGATCTACAACTTTCATGTTGGAAGTTGGGAGAGATTCTGGCCACAAATCATGCAATTAAGACATAAAACAGTCAAAAACAGCCAAAATAGGCTCTATGCGGCATTCTACGGCACTATGCAGCCTTCTGCGGCTCTATGCAGCAATATGCAGCCTTCTGCGGCACTATGCGGCCTTCTGCGGCACTATACAGCCTTCTACGGTACTATGCAAGCCATGCGGCACTGTGCATCCATGCGGTACTATTCATTCCTGCGACACTATACATCCATGCAGCACTATTCATTCCTGATGTACTATGCATCTATATGGCACTATTCATCCATGCGGTACTATGTATCCATGCGGTACTATTTATTCCTGCGGTACTATGCATCCATGCGACACTATGCAAGCCTGCGGTACTATGCAAGCCATACGACACTATGCATCCATGTAGCACTATTTATTCCTACGGCACTGTACAAGCCATATGACACTATTCATGCAGCACTATTCATCGTCCCTGCCAAATTCAGTACAGATGAACTAGAAAATGTCCAAATCTTATTTGCCATAACTTTCTCAAAACAAGTCGAAATCTAACTTTTCAAAGGTCTATTTTGAGTAAAATCGAATTCTCTACAACATAGAACAATCAAAACTTAAAAATAATAAAGTTTGGTAAATCAAAACCCAAGAAAACCAAAAATGCTATAAACTTAGATCTACAAAAATCTATCCATCAAACCCAAAAATGTCAAGTTCTAAAGAGGCTTAAAATCAAGTAAGGAAGAGAATGAAATAATAAAACTTGAGATCCATCATGAAGCAAGTTGCACTTGCCTAAGCTCTCTAGGTTGGGGGAGAGTTAAGAGGAAGAAGAAGAAGAGTTAATGGAAAATAATGAAAGAGAGAGAGTGGAGTTAACTTATATAGTAAGCCTCAACATCTCAAACCAAACTAAAACCAAACCAAAATAAACCAAGCAAGCTAAACCAAGTCAAATCAAATAAACCAATTCAAAATAAACCGAATCAAGATTAAGCTAAGCAATGCAAGTCTAATTACGGGTCGAGATTTCGTACACGTATACTGAAAATACGTATAACAGAAAACGAGAGTGACAATATGTTAGGAATGACAAGGACAGGGTTACAGCAAAATACAGGGATCCTAACTGTGGGTGGAGGGTACATGCATATGTCCTTAATGATAAGATGAATTATCAGATCAGAACATTTAGAGATCAACACACATGTGTGTCTACCAGACAGAATAGGAATAGGATTTTGAGATCAAGTTTCATTGCTAACTTGATTGTGGAAAAACTTAGAGCAAGAGGGAATAAATACACTCCCAAATGCATTCAACTTGATGTCCATGAGAGGTTTCAAGTGAAGATATCTTACTGGATTGCATGGTATGCTAGGATTAAGGCTTTAGAAATTTTGTTTGGCAAATATGATGATGCTTATGCAGAGTGCCCCGAACTATGCAGGAAAATTCTTATAGCTCATCCAAGAAATTGGGTTAAGTTTCATAAAGATGAGCATGATAGATTTGAATATATGTTTGTGTCTTATTTTGTATGCACAGAAAGATGGAGGAGATGCTGCAGACCAGTAGTTGGTTTAGATGAGACCTTTTTGAAGGGAAAATATGGAGGTGTAGTCTTGAATGCAGTGGGCTTGGATGGTAATAGAGGGTTGTATCCATTGGCATTCATGGTATGTAGGACTGAAAACCAAGAGATGTGGAAGATCTTTTTGGATGAGCTGAAGCATGTCTTGATGCATGAGTTTCCCTTTACATTTTATTCAGATAGAAAAGGGATTGATCAATGCTGTTATGCAGGTATTCCCTTGCTCTAGGCATAGGTACTGCATGAGGCATATTTATGCCAACTTTCAGAAGAGGTGGAAAGGATTGCAGTTGCAACATATTTTGTATGATGCTGCGTATGCATATTCAGTTGGTGAATGGGAGGCAAAGATGGCGAAGCTCAGGGAAGTATGCCCTGAAGGATATGAGTACATGGCAGATATACCCCCCCAAACCTGGACAAGGTCTCATTTTGACAATACTTCTATCTGTGATCATGTCACCAACAATTTTAGTGAATCATTCAATAACATGATTAGGAAATTGAGAGAACTACCTTTGACATTGTTTGTGGAACAGCTTACCTTCAGGCTCATTGACTTCATTAATAAAAAGAAAGAGAATGCTGCTGCCATGGAGGTTCCTTTGCAAAAAACATAGCTAAAGCTCTTAAAAAAAGGAAG
Organism: Iris pallida; assembly: GCA_029216955.1. Lineage (NCBI taxonomy): Eukaryota > Viridiplantae > Streptophyta > Magnoliopsida > Asparagales > Iridaceae > Iris > Iris pallida. The sequence continues at coordinate 34,855 of JANAVB010010765.1, forward strand.
AAAATGGGAGGTACCATATTCCAACTGATATCTCACTGACTGAAGTGTTGATTTCTAATATTCAACGGAGGTGGATTATGAATGTAGAGCTTAGGACATGTAGTTGCAATGAATGGCAGATCTCTGGATTACCTTGCATACATGTAATGGTAGCATTAAACTTAAGGAAGAAGCATTTTGAGGAGTAAGCAGTCTAATTGTTACTAAAAAAATTCTTGCTTATTTCTATGGTATGCATTCAACTAATCATCTATGTTATGTATACAGCAACATCAACCCATATTTCTACCTTAGCAACTATAGAGTTCTATACAATGAAAACATCAAAATGATTCCAGATAGGTTAACTTGGAAGAAGGTATGTTCCTTATTGTTCTTTAAGAATATTTCTTTACATTTTCACATGTTATTACTTTCTTTTTTTTGCAGCCTACAGAGTTGGTGTTGCCCCCACCAAACAAGAGGACACCTGGCATACCCAAAATAAATAGAGCATGGGGAGCTGATGAGGGGGTAGAGGTTCTAGGACAAAGCCAAACAGGTGTTGGAGATGTAAGTAGTATGGACACTGTAAGTCCCCTGAATTTCCCGAATTATTTTTCAAAATTTTAATGAATTATTTTCAATAATTCATTTCTATATAATTAATTTTGATCTTTAAATGCTCTTTACCGGGACTTGGAATTCTAGAGCATCAGGGATACCAGTATCTGGAAACTTCCTTCTTGGAGTTTGTACTAGACGAGATTATCTTTACAGTGATATATCGTGTCCCACTCAAACTTGTTCCCTTGTGCTCCATTTGATTCGTGCAACTTCGGGTCAATTTAGACCAATTTATCGTCTGCCGTAATTCGTGATTTAATTTCCAACTTAATTTCCGGGCCCGACATCGGTCCAATCCAGTCGACCCAATATATGGCCCTGGCCTGTTTTGAGTAAACTATGCACGTGCCACTTGTGTGCCACCGATCTGATCTTCCTTGTGTTCCCATTCCATCCGTAATTTTAACGGGTTTAATTTATAAATTAATTAAATCTTGGCTTCGACTTTGTCCAAACTTGGCCAAACGTCCGATCCAGTTTGGCATGGACCCTACCATAACAGCCCAAACACCCCACTGATATTTTCTCATTTTTTTCTACTCAAAAATATCTTTTTCTCCTCTTTGTATATATACACACACACACACACACACACACACACAATATATTATATATATATAATATTATATATATAATATATATATATATATATATATATATATATTTTATATATATATATATATATATATATATTATATAGATATATATATATATATATATATTATATATATAATAATAATATATGTCTCTCTCTAACTCTCTCTTTCTCTCTTAATATCTCTCTCTCTCTTCTCTCTTTCTTTATATAATATTATACATACATATATATTATATACATATAATCTCTCTCCTCTCTCCACTTATACAAACACAACCCCTCACCATCACCCCCTCCACGTACAGGAACACACCCCCCCATGTGTGCCGACACCCCCTTTCTCTCTCTATTTTCTCTCTCATTCTCACCCTCTCACTCTCTTTCTATTATAACACACACACACATCATACTCATCTCTCTCTCCTCTCTCTCTCTCTCTCTCTCTCTCTTCTCTCTCACACACATACACCCTCGCCATGCACTCCTCACCGAGCCCGACCACCTCCGACGTGGCCGAGCTCGGCCCAGCTCGCCGCCGGCCATGTCGGCTGGCCACCCACAATAGCCCCGAACTCTCCACTTCCTCCTCCTCTCCATATGAACTAACCCGACCACCACCACCTATCCACACCCGCGACCACCACCATTATCATCCGAACCATCACCACCTCCTCCACCACCATAGCCACCTTAGCCTGCCGCCCCGCCGCTCGCTGTGGCCGCACGCCGCCGTGCGAAGTTTCGCACAGCAGCAGCAGCGACTGCACGGCGCGGGCCGCCGTCGTGCGCCGTCGCGCCGCCGCGTGGGCCGTCGTGGCTCGACGGGGTGTGCCCCACTCCGGTGAGTCCTCCCCTGACAGCCACCGTCCTCCGGGACGCGCCATCGAGGCGATTCGTGCATTTTGCACGACGTCCCGTCGTGACGCGCGCGGAATCGTGTTCATTTTGGCGCTCCATCGCAGCAACTTCGTACACGTTTTTTTCGGAGATCCGACCGTTGGATCGGCAATTTATTTGCTCCGTCACAATCTCGGTATATCCACCTTTATCACTGTCAATTTTCGTCCGTTAATTTTATCGTTTGATACATCAAAACTGGCCACCAAGTTGACATTTTAATTTGAACTGTTTTTGGACAGTTTTGTGGAGCTGACTTCGTCGACTCGTATCTCCTCCGTCGCAGCTCCGGTTGGCGCACTACCAGTTCCTGTGCGAAGCTGGTATAACCCTCTTCCTGCCCCCTTTAGATTTCATTTCAGTTTGAGCTTGTTAGGTCGATCGAATTCGACGCCAAAGTTGGCCGTTCGAATTCTTAGTGTTGCACTTGTAAAATTCTATTTTTGAACCCGGGACTCCGGATTCAATTTCTGACACCACCAGTAGACTCGTGGCATCGTTCCGTCATGTTTTCATAAAGTTTGCTTGATTTGGAGAACGTGGTCCCTGGTACGTATTTCGGTGCAAAGCATGTCCCACTTTCTGAGTCAACGGGTCATTTTGAGTCCGGCTCATCAGAATCCAATTCCAGATATACCGTTGAGTTCGTATCGTCATTCTGGACTCGTTGACATATAATTTGCTGAGTTTTGAGGACATTAGCTCCGACACGCTTTTCCGTAATGTCCTAGTCAACGGACCAATTTGAGATCGGGTCAATGAAATCCAATTCTGGATATACCGTTGGGTTCGTATCGTCATTCTGGATTCGTGGACATATTTTGTTAGATTTTGTGCACTTTTATTTTGGCACGTTTTTTGGTGCAAAGTGTCCAACGGCGGACATCATTTTGGCCCGAAATTTACCGTTTTACCCCTGTGTCCAAATTGGACTTTTGGACAGGCTATCCTAGCTGATTTGACCATTCTAGACACGTTGGTGATATTTATTTTATCATCCGACAACATCTGTAGGTTTTTACCCTATTATTATAATCCTTCTCCTTTTGTGGTATTTGAGTTCCATCGATTTCGGTGATTTCACAATCACTGAAATTGAATGAGTTGACCCTGTAGATGTTTATAGAGACTAGCCTTGACCCTGTTTGACCATGGTTGACTACCTTGACTGAACGTCGAAGTAGAGTCAACATTTGACCTAGGTTAGCCTAGTTTGACCTAGAGTTGACCAGAGTTGACCAGTTGACTAAATGTCAACTGTAAGTCAACCATTGACCCAGTTTGACCTAGTTTGACTTGGTTTGACTTATTGTGGCCTAGTTTGACTTAGTGGACTGAGTCTGACCTAGATTGCGTAGCTTATACTATAGAATCAAGCCTAACACTGTTGAACCCTAATTAGTTTATATATATTATCTTTAGGTCTGTGGCATCACTCTGAGCATCGATCCCATTTGACAGCTCAGGACCACAGGCGAGTACATTCACTGATAGTTTTCATTGTCTTGATATCTGCTATATCCGATTCAGTCGTAGTTTCATACTTGATTCTCAGTCACGATAGTTCAGGACTAGTATATACCGGATTCCTGTCATGAGATGTCATTCTTGGATTTTCTTGGGATACTGGTACTTGCTCATTTTCCTGACAGGATACCGTTGATAATATTTAGGAGTAGTTGTGCCATTTTTGGACATCATGATGTGCTAGCTGGGGTGGATCTCATTATTCTATGTGAGTTGCCTGAGAGTTATCCTTAGTTAGTCTTGTTGTTCCTTCTTTATTTTTTTATCTTATGATTCCTTCTAGTAGTTTCTAGTTGTTCTTGTGCTTTAGTTATCCTTCTTGTCTTATCATCCCTAGCTGTTGTGATGTGACTAGAGTATATTTGTAGTTATAGGCCTTCTAGACGTAGTGTATATTTATTGGGTACTAGACAGCGTTCTACCGCCGATACTACGGCGTAGGCTGGGCATCGTCTAGTATTCGTATCCGTATATCCGGGTGCGGGTCGTGACACATTTTTAGTGGTGGCCTATGCAGGTCAGTCTTTGCAATTAATGCGAAGTCATGGTAGTACTTGAGCTTTCTGTACTACTGCGAGCCTGCCCTAGGATTAAGGTTGAGTCCTGGAATATTTTAGGAATTTGGTACTCAGTCACATATTAGGAACTCTTGGTAGATTCCAGGGATGACCCCTGGGAATCTTATTTCGAACTTTTCGAAACTTTTTCCATTTGTTCTGTCCGTCCTGATTTCTGAAACATCTGTCCGTTATCAACTCTATTCTTTCTTGGAATGAGTTTGTGGACCCCAGAGGGAAGGTATAAGTTGGACTTATATATCTTCTAGGTTGAGACGAGAATATGATTTGCCAGTATCATATCAGGTTGGGATTGTTTTAGATTATATTCCGATGATTTTCTTTATCTTGACCTAGATAGTACCTTTGGACATCTTCTTAAAATTTTCTTCTAAACTCTACCTCGGGATCTGTTTCCGCTAGTTTCCATATACTTATCCTTGATTCGTTGTTGAAAATTTTGGAAATTCTTGATGTTCGTTGTTGAATTCGATTTTGATTCTGTTTGAAGATAAGTTTCTCTGGATTGAGTTAAGATATTCTGATAAACATATTTGATGAGGGCGATAGAAACGATAAATGTCTACTTTACTTATGGAGTTGGAATTTATCGCAGTCATATTAGCTAGCCTGACAGGGACATGGAGCCTGATTTGGATATACTATCCTAGTTATGGAATTTAGATTCTCTTGCAGCCATACCGGTTGGCGTGGTAAGGAATCTAGATGACATGATATTAGGGTGTATACCTTAGTTATGGACTCTATCGTTTATTGCAGCTATGCTTACTGGCGTGGCATAAATTCTGGCAGCATGGTTTTGGATAGACGTGTATGGTTATCAGATCTTATCCTAAATTGATTCACTTGTTTTAACCTATTGGGCAAGAGCAGTTCCTACTATTACTTCTGTTTTTCCATTCTCTTCCTCATCGCATGATGATTTCTTCATCTTACCCTTAGTTCCTCCGTCTTGATCAATTATGTCTTGATTCCACCAATTACTATCTTGTATCTACTCTGTCAGCCATACTTTGAAAATGTTGAAAATTTTAGAATTTTCATATCTTTTTATCTTGGGAGAAATCAAGGAAGTATCGTAATCATCCGTCTCAGAGTAGACATTGTTGGTAGTAGTCGAAGCAGAGCGAGATGATTACCCCGGCTTCCTCCTACGATCCCATATTCTGGTTTCTATGATAACAGAAGCAATTCAATTCTACATCCTTGATTTGTTTATTATATTTTGATATCGTGAGATTGATCCTCTCTGATTGACCAATCAATTTTAGTCGTATTGTTTATCGCGCCAAAGAGTCTTGGTTGCTGACTAAACTCTAGATGACTTCAAATTCCTTTGTGACTTGGATTTTCATCCTTGGATTCTCGTGCCCAGCCTTCGTTGATCTTATTCTCCATCTGGCCCAAATTCTGATTTACTCAAAACTTGATCAATTTAAATCGTGCTGAGACTAAATTATTTACTTTTATCGTGATTAGACAATACTTTCAACACTCGTGCCTATACTCATTCGACCTTGATTTGATTTTCTGATTGTATCTGTAATTTTCTTGTGCTTTGTCACGCCCCAGAACCAGAATAGTGGAGAGCGGGGGAGTGACTCAGCCAGCTACGTATTACGGGTAGATGAATACCGTATAATACGATCAATGCTGTCTAACCAGACGAGGGGGTGCATACTACATAAAAGTCGTACTATGGTCATTTCACATCTATTGTCTCAATCATTCAACAAGAAACAGAAATATAGAACATGTAAGGTAAGCAGTAAGGCGTCCCAAACGCTCAGTCAAAATGTTCTTGAGATCTGGCTTTACAAAATACAGTCAGATGATGTAGTAAGTATACACAATTGTTATCAGCTGCAGTCTGACTTAATTACAATTATGCAAAAGTAAGTACAAGACAATCCGACTAACATGTCGGTACCAAACGGCAAGGTATAAAGTAGATAACAAAACGAGTGGTGAAGTTAAGGAACCCACTCGAGGCCTTCTGCGATCATTCCTCTAGTATTGACCATCCTGGAGGTGGAAGTACGCTGAGTCCTCGGGAATTGGCTCTAAATCTGGCCATGCAAAACCAGAGAGGTTAGACCTCTAATAGCAAGTACCACAAGGGAGCACGACATGAGAACTAAAACCAGTAAGTAAGAGAATATAATAATAGATCTCTTGCTACTAGAACTCACATCACATCAAGACACTTCGAACCAACCTCACAACCAAACAAGGACAGAAGTTGGCCCGTCATGTCCTGACATTATGATCATTCCAGTTAGGTAACAGAGTACAGTGCATAAACAAATCATCTTGAACGGCCAATCAACTCCTACGGCTTGCTATTATGAGTCCCAAGTTATCCTGGAATAATGCAATTAGGGATTCCTCAGTTCTTACTATGTGCAAGTGTAATGCCTGTGTTCGTATTTCGTATTCTTGGAATACGTGTACGTATTTATTCTTGTATTGCATAATTTTCTTGCTTAATTTCCTCCCTTGGCTTGGTTTATTCTTGATTTGGGTTGGTTGGTTCGGTCTGGGATTGCTCTTGGTTCATCATGAACCAAGGGGTGAACCTCCTACCTACCACCACAACCCCTTTATTAATGCACTCTCTCATTTCTCTCTCTTCATTCATCATCATCTTCCTTCACCATTAAATTTCTCACCAACCTGTGAGTGAGAGGGAGAGAGAGAGAGAGAGCTAGGCAAGTGCATCTTGCTTCATGGAGGAACTCCAATTTTATTGCTTCATTCTCTTCCTTACAGTATTTGACTAGCTTTAGAACTTGGCATTTTCACTTTCCATGGCTAGATTCTTGTAGATCTATATTTACTTATTTTTCAGATTTTGGGTTTTGATCTACTTAATCTTGTTATTTCCTAGTTTTGATGGTTCCAAGTTGTAGAGAATCTCGTTCTACCCCATTTGACCTAAGGAAGTTCGGATTTAGGCTCCGGATGATGGAGTTATGGAGCTTGAGGACTTGGCTCTCATGGTGTTCTTCTTCTCTGAAATTTTTGAGAAGATGAACAGTGCTTGACTTGACCGCATGAATATTCACGCGGCAAGTGTTCTATCCAGCCGCATGACTGAAAGTTCTTGAGCCGCATGAGAGTCGGACTCACTTAGCCGCATGATCGCCCTAATTCCCAGCCGCATAAGTTCTGAAAATCCTCGGCCGCATATGTGCCCATCTCCTTGAGCCGCATGAGCACTCTTCCTTCTGAGCCGCATAGACTCCAATGCTTGGCCGCATAGGCTCGGTGTCCCTTCAGCCGCATGCGCCCCTTGCCCTTGCAGTCGCACATGCGTCCACCACATCGAGCCGTATGGAACTCCACTTGCCCGGGTATATTCCTGAGTGTTAGCCAGCCGCATGAGTCCCAGTCCTTCCTGGCCGCATGGACTTCCCGCAACCCTGAGCCGCATGCGCCTTGGGCTTTTCTCTAGCCGTATGAAGCCGCGCGCCTGCTCCACGTTGAACCCAAATCCTTGGCCGCATGGAACCACTGATTCAGCCGCATGGGCTGTTCTCTCTAGCCGCATGAGCCTACCCTTTTCTGACCGCATATGCTTTAGCCGCATGGCTCTTCTATAGCCCTGAATATTGATATCTTATTAGATTTAACGTCCATTTTATATCCTTACGCCTTTTGTCCTGAACTTGAAAATCATGAATTCATTTGTATGTTTGGAATTGATAATTGAACACGACGTGATAGTGACCCGTAGTGGTGCACTCCTGACATGATAACCTGGCATGACCTGATAGTGGCCCGTCGTGGCGCACTCCTGACAAAGTACACCTGACATGATTTCTCGAATAGCTGTTGCGACGGCTACCTGACATGACATGACCTGTATAATTGATCCGGACACCGTGGGCGATTGTGCTTGTACAAATAATCCAGTCCTGTCTTGCATCATGTCTAGGAGTGGACTCCTGAGTACCACGGTCAGGAGTACCTACTGAAATGGACTAAGGTTAATGACTAGTATAATTCACTAGACATGAAAAGATGTTCCCCAGTTACAGGCGATCCCGTTATCCCGGCCGCAAATGTTTGGACTTGTAGCCTGCCGACGAGTAGGGCACATTTCCAGCCCACTGTCATGTGGGGCACTCTTGATTGTCACTTAAATAATTGAACTCTATTGTCACTCTAAGGCATTGTACTCTCTGAATTGTCACTATAATGATTGCCTGGATAACCTGGATAGCTGCAGGGCCTGTGACTACTTGGAGCATCTCATTGCATCTTGCTAGTAACTAGGATTGTGATAACCCTAGTTAGTTAATGTAGAAAGCCGTAGGCAATGATTGGCCGTGATTGCTTGGATGGAGTCTAGTCCAGTATAGTATTGTCTAGAATTGATTAATTGTAAGATTGTACCAGAATGATTGAATGATTGTCACTCCAGATTGTCACTATAATTATCACTCCAGAATGTTACTTGACCTGCTTTCTATATTTATCTTGCCGATAAATGGTGAGAGAAACCAAGTTCCGTTCAGACGAAGGGTTACAACCCCGGTCCTTGTTGGTTTACGGGTTGTAACCTGGCTATCTGAATAGTCCCATGGTTATCTCATCGTATATCATCCTGTCATGATTTCTTCCATATGTCCTGTCTTTAGTGATTCTATACAAGATTGTCTTTTATAATTATCCATCATGCTTTTTCTTAACTACTGCCTTTTTTATGTAATTATACTCTTGTGCTAATTGCTGGTTTTAGTTCTTAAGTGAAGCCTCCTTTGTGGCACTTGCTCTTTCTGGGGTCTGACCCAGCTGGTTTTGTATGGCCAGATACCGGAGCAGCACCAAAGGATCTTCCTGCTTTTCAGCCCGATGGTGGTCACCAGGCGTAACCAGGGCAACGAGTGGGTTTATTTTTGCTCTCCCACTCTATTGTAAAATTATTCTTTTAAGGCGTTTAGCCGCCGAGCAAGTGTTAGCTCGTTTGCAACTTTATTTACTGTCTGCTACGGGCTGTAAGCATGATTGGCAACTCGAGGTTGATCATGTATGACTTAAACTCTTGCTAGTTACATTTTGTACGACTAGCTTCATGATCATCTGGATATATAATGTTTGGGACGCCTTACAATTGTATATTTGGTGATCTGATATCTTGTGATTATTATTAGTTGGTTGAGATTGAGATAATAGGCTTTATGACCTTAAGAGACTGATAGATTGTAGTAAAACCCTCACATATGATCTAGATAGCCGTGACCGTATAGCGGTGTGGATTCCATTCCGTTATAGCTGGCTATGTCTGCCCCCGCTCTCCAGTATTCTGGTTCTGGGGCGTGACAGCAAGCAAGGCTAGTCTATCCAGTCGATCAATTAGCCCATGCTGAATTAGACGAGTCCTAGCAGGATGCCCGTCAATATACAATATACAATAATATAAAAGCAGATACTGTTTTCTGCCCGTGTGGCAGATTTACAGTATCTGTGGGAACCAGCCGGCCCGTTGGGTACTACTCGTCCCAAGGGGGCTGCCATGTAAGAATTCAGGAATCCATTCTCTCCATGCAATCATTATTTTATTTAACTTAATAGTCTTTACGTTGAGTGAAATCCCATGCCGTGGATCATGGTCATTCAAATGAGTACTTTCGTACGGGGTACGATATGCACAACTCTACAATGATACCAGTGCGGTTAGGTTGCCGGTCTTACATAGCGTAATGCAACAATCAAATCTATCCACGGTAATCATGCCTTGATCATAAAGTACACATGCTTCTTTTGTAGAAAAATAACTAAATAAATAAATAAATAAATAGATTGAAGCCTGCATGTGCATGTATGTCAATATTCGGGATCAGCCAGTCGAGTACAATAGTTCATAACATGAACGTGTCTCATTCATTTATTCAATAAGACGACTAGCCAGTCTCTTGGTTCCAATTAGGAAAGCATGATCAATTTAGTCAAGATCACAATCATTATCAATGGTGGCAAGGCATGAAAGTCCACTAGCATTCAGTGGGGTCGAGTCTACAACTCTCAGGGTTTAATTCTAGTCAATCCGGATTCTATAACTCAATTCATGACACATGGTACATCCCACGTAACAATCTAATTAACAGAAATATCAACATATCATGATTATCAAGTTTATGCAAAAAGGCGTAAGGATAAAATGGACGTTAATATCTAATAAGATATCAATATACAGGGCTATAGAAGATCCAGGGTAAGCAGGCTACTCTCATGTCAGCCTACGCTTATGCCAGCGTACGCTCAGGTCAAGCTACGCTCAAGCCAGCGTACGCCCAGGTCAAGCTACGCTCAAGCGAAGCTAGCGTATGGGAGTCATACGCTTCCAAAAGGCAGCGTATGAACTCCATACGACTCCTTACTATCCAAGTGAGCGTATGCAAGTCATACGCTCCCCAAAGGCAGCGTATGGACTCCATACGACTCCTGACCATTCAAGTCAGCATATGCAAGTCATACGCTCCAAAAAGGTAGCGTATGAACTCCATACGACTCCTGACCATTCAAGTCAGCGTATGCAAGTCATACGCTCCAAAAAGGTAGCGTATGAACTCCATACGACTCCTGACCATCCAAGTCAGCGTATGCAAGACACGCTTCCTAAAAAGGCAGCGTATGGATTCTATGCTGCGCTAAAGAGCGCGCACAGCTCAGTGACGCAGCTAAAAAGCTAGCATACACTGCTCACTGTCTTCTCCAAACAGCAAGAACTCTATGGTTGTACCCCAAGGCTTCAAAAGTCCATAACTTGGTCAGAATAAGTCCGAATCCAACTTTCCAAAGGTCAAAATTGGGTAGGATGAACTGCTCTACAACATGGAACCATCAAATCTTGAGAACAAAGGAGTTTGCTAGATCAAAATCCATAGACAACCGAAAATACAATAACTTAGATCTACAAGAAATGAACCAATGAAATCAAAAATACTAAGCACTAAACTCTCTTAGAATCATGAGAGGAAGAATATGAACCATAAATATGGTCCTCATGTAGAGCAAGATGTACTTGCCTAGTTGGTAGGTAGAGAGAGTAATAAAAGGAAGAAGAAGAAGTAATGGTGAAGAAGGAGTAAATGAGGAGAGAGAAGGGAGAGGGTAGCTTTAAGTAGCAAAGGGGTGGTAGGTGGGAGTTGGGCCGGGTTCTTAATGGGTCGGGTTCTTAATGGATCGAATTTAAGGGCTCATCCAACCGAAAATAAAACTAAAGCGAGAAGTAAATTGCAGGAAATAAAATGCAGAAAAAAATTACGGAAAATTAATTGCAGGAAATAAATTAACATAAGAATTAAAGAGCAGATAATTAATTAACAGAAACTTAATTATCATGAATTAAAGGAATTTAAATACAGGGTAATACATGATAAATACTAAAAAATACACATGAGTTGTACATGAATAAGACTACGCATTCTGGGAACGGGGAGTGACATGCTTAATCATGCCTATCTCAAATCCTAAATCAAATTTCAGTAAGCTGAAATCCTATTATCATATTTTGTTGATTGTAACCGGATGAAGCTCAAGTTTTGATTTTGTTGTCATACCTCTATCGTGCCAAGTGATCTTAGACTATTTCCAATTTTTTTTTCACGCTAGAACTTGGAGCGTATTCCATGATTTTATTAATCATACTCTTCAATCTTGATCAGGTCTACAAGACCTTGACTTCGATTTTGTTGTGTCTGAAACTCCAGCTCAATCATGCCAAGCCTTGTTTTGGTCATGATTATCTCTCATCTTGATCAAGCCTGTGTGACTTTCAGGCTGATTATCCGTTAACCCGAGTGCTACACGTCACCTCGTACGTGGACTTCATCTATAACTTTCGTTCTCCTAAGTCATTTCTGAATCGTGTCCCAATGACTTAACTTATCTATAATCGTGCCTAAGTTTTTGCCTAAAAACTTTCTATCTTGTTTTACCCCTACTACAACCTTAATTTCGAGGACGAAATTTCTATAAGGGGGTAGGATGTAAGCCCCCTAAATTTTCCGAATTATTTTTCAAAATTTCTAATGAATTATTTTCAATAATTCATTTCTATATAATTAATTTTGATCTTAAATGCTCTTTACCGTGACTTGGAATTCTAGAGCATCAGGGATGCCAGTATCTGAAAACTTTCTTCTTGGAGTTTGTAGTAGACGAGATTATCTTTACAGTGATATATTGTGTCCCACTCGAACTTGTTCCCTTGTGCTCCATTTGATTAGCGCAACTTCGGGTCAATTTAGACCAATTTAACGTCTGCCGTAATTCGTGATTTAATTTCCAACTTAATTTTCGGGCCCGACATCGGTCCAATCCAGTCGACCCAATATGGCCCTGGCCTGTTTTGAGTAAACTATGCACGTGCCACTTGCGTGCCACCGATCTGATCTCCCTTGTGTTCCCATTCCATCCGTGATTTTAACGGGTTTAATTTATAAATTAATTAAATCTTGGCTTCGACTTTGTCCAAACTTGGCCAAACGTCCGACCCAGTTTGGCATGGACCCTACCATGACAGCCCATATACCCCACTGATATTTTCTCATTTTTCCCTACTCAAAAATATCTTTTTCTCTCTCGTTATATATATACACACACACACACCACACAACCACATATATATATATATATATATAATAATATTATATATTATTATATATATATATATATAATATAATATATGTCTCTCTCTCTCATCACTCACACACACACAAATATCTCACCCCCTCACATCACCTTCTCTCTCCCCCTTGTACCCGACCAGCACACCCCCCCCCATTTTTAACTCTCTTTCTCTCTTAATATCTCTCTCTCTTTCTTTATATAATATATATACATACATATATATTATATATACATATAATCTCTCTCTCTCTCTCACTTATACAAACACAACCCCTCACCATCACCCCCTCCACGTACAGGAACACCCCCCCCCATGTGTGCCGACACCCCCTTTCTCTCTCTATTTTCTCTCTCATTCTCACCCTCTCACTCTCTTTCTATATTATAACACACACACACACATCATACTCATCTCTCTCTCTCTCTCTTCTATCTCACACACACATACACCCTCGCCATGCACTCCTCACCGAGCCCGACCACCTCCGACATGGCCCAGCTCGGCCCAGCTCGCCGCCGGCCATGTCGGCTGGCCACCCACAACAGCCCCGAACTCTCCACTTCCTCCTCCTCTCCATTTGAACTAACCCGACCACCACCACTATCCACCCGCGACCACCACCATCATCATCCGAACCATCACCACCTCCTCCACCACCATAGCCACCTTAGCCTGCTGCCCTGCCGCTCGCTGTGGCCGCGCGCCGTGCGAAGTTTTGCACAGCAGCAGCAGCGACTGCACGCGCGCCGACGCGCGCGCGCGCCCCCCGTCGTGCGCCGCCGCACCGCGCGTGGGCCGCCGTGGCTCGCCGTGGGTGCGCCCCACTCCGACGAGTCCTCCCTGACAGCCACCATCCTCCGGGACGCGCCGTCGAGGCGATTCGTGCGTTTTGTACGACGTTCCGTCGTGACGCGCACGGAATCGAGTTCATTTTGGCGCTCCGTCGCAGCGACTTCGCACACGTTTTCCCGGAGATCTGACCGTTGGATCGGCAATTTCTTCACTCCGTCACAATCTCGGTATATCCACCTTCATCCCTGTCAATTTTCGTCCGTTAATTTGATCGTTTGATACATCAAAACTGGCCACCAAGTTGACGTTTTAATTTGAACTCTTTTTTGACAGATTTGTGGAGCCGACTTCGTCGACTCGTATCTCCTCCATCGCAGCTCCGGTTGACGCGCTACTAGTTCCTGTGCGAAGCTGGTATAACCCTCTTCCTGCCCCCTTTAGATTTTATTTCAGTTTGAGCTTGTTAGGTCGGTCGAATTCGACGTCAAAGTTGGCCGTTCGAATTCTTAGTGTTGCATTTGTAAAATTCAATTTTTGAACCCGGGACTTCGGATTCAATTTTTGACATCACCAGTAGACTCGCGGCGTCGTTCCGGCATGTTTTCATATAAAGTTTGCTTGATTTGGAGAACGTGGGCCCTGGCACGCATTTCGGCGCAAAACGGGTCCCACTTTCTGAGTCAACGGGTCATTTTGAGTCCGGCTCATCGGAATCCAATTCCAGATATACCGTTGAGTTTGTATAGTCATTCTGGACTCGTTGACATATAATTTGCTGAGTTTTGACGGCATTAGCTCCGACACGCTTTTCCGTGCAAATCGGTTTCCAATGTCCTGGTCAACGGACCAATTTGAGATCGGGTCAACGAAATCCAATTCTGGATATACCGTTGGGTTCGTATCGTCATTCTGGATTCGTGGACTTATAATTTGTTAGATTTTGTGCACTTTTATTTTGGCACATTTTTCGGTGCAAAGTGTGTCCAACGGCGGACATCATTTTGGCCCAAAATTTACCGTTTTGCCCCTGTGTCCAAATTGGACTTTTGGACAGGCTATCCTAGCTGATTTGACCATTCTGGACACGTTGGTGATATTTATTTTATCATCCGACAACATCTGTAGATTTTTACCCTATTATTAATCCTTCTCCTTTTGTGGTATTTTGAGTTCCATCGATTTCGGTGATTTCACAATCACTGAAATTGAATGAGTTGACCCTGTAGATGTTTATAGAGACTAGCCTTGACCCTGTTTGACCATGGTTGACTGCCTTGACTGAACGTCGAAGTAGAGTCAACATTTGACCTAGGTTAGCCTAGTTTGACCTAGAGTTGACCAGAGTTGACCAGTTGACTAAATGTCAACTGTAAGTCAACCATTGAACCAGTTTGACCTAGTTTGACTTGGTTTGACTTATTGTGGCCTAGTTTGACTTAGTGGACTGAGTCTGACCTAGATTGCGTAGCTTATACTATAGAATCAAGCCTAACACTGTTGAACCCTAATTAGTTTATATATATCTTATCTTAGGTCTGTGGCATCACTCTGAGCATCGATCCCATTTGACAGCTCAGGACCGCAGGCGAGTACATTCACTGATAGTTTTCATTGTCTTGATATCTGCTATATCCGATTCAGTCGTAGTGTCTTACTTGATTCTCAGTCACGATAGTTCACGGACTAGTAATACCGGATTCCTGTCATGAGATGTCATTCTTGGATTTCTTGGGATACTGGTACTTGCTCATTTTCCTGATAGGATACCGTTGATAATATTTAGGAGTAGTTGTGCCATTTTTGGACATCATGATGTTGCTAGCTGGGGTGGATCTCACTATTATTCTATGTGAGTTGCCTGAGAGTTATCCTTTTAGTCTTGTTGTTCCTTCTTTATTTTCCTGTCTTATGATTCCTTCTAGTAGTTTTTAGTTGTTCTTGTGCTTTAGTTATCCTTCTTGTCTTATCATCCCTAGCTGTTGTGATGTGACTAGAGTATATTTGTAGTTATAGGCCTTCTAGACGTAGTGTATATTTATTGGGTACTAGACAGCGTTCTACCGCCGATACTGCAGCGTAGGCTGGGCGTCGTCTACGTATTCGTATCCGTATATCCGGGTGCGGGTCGTGACAGACACAACACTAGAACCTGTAAGAATGAGGCATATGTGAGGCCACCTAGTAGGGCTAGAGGTGTTGTTGGCAATGCAGGTGATGGTGTTAGAAATGAGAATGAGACTAGAGGAGAGGGAGGGAAAGGTAGAGGAAGACCAAGAGAGAGAGCTGGAAGAGGTGGTGGAAGGGCTGGTGGAAGAGATGGTGTTGTTGATGATGGGAGTGACATCCATGTTGGTATCCATATTAATGGACAAAATGTATATAGTGGTGCTCTTGTTCGTGGCAGTAGCAATACAAACGATGGTGGGTGGCATGAACGTCAGCATGTCTGGATTTGCAATGAATATTGGCAATACATTTTATGAGTATGGCAGTGGCAGTGGCAGTAGTAGTGGGCATGGGCATGGACTTGATGGCAGTGGCTTTGGACATGATGGTGGCATGGGCTTCTTTTGGGATATGTCATCCCCGGCTTCTTGACTGACAAGTGCAACATATTTCCAGCCCAGGTTTGCCCATGGGACTCAAGAAAGCACCAATACAGCTGCAGGAGGAGAGGCTGGACCAACTACAACTACAAATACTAATGGGAGGAGCATGGGTTGGATACAGTGGGATTAGATGTAGGTGTGCATCTACTCATTTTGGTTTTTTGGGGTTTTTTGGTTTTGTGAAATGATATGTTATGAATGGTTATGAAATAGTTATGTGAAATGGTTATGAACTGGTTATTTGTACAGAACTTCATATTTTGTGAAATGGTTATGAATGGTTGTTTGAAATGGTTATGAATGGTTTTGTGAAATGGTTATTTGTACAGGTGGTTATGAATAGTTATTTGTACAGGTGGTTATGAATAGGTGTTTGAAATGGTTATTTGTACAGGTACTCCTATTTGTTAGTGAACTTCATATTTGTATAGGTGCTCCATATTTATACAGGTACTTCATATTTTGTGAAATGGTTATGAATGGTTGTTTGAAATAGTTATGAATGGTTTTGTGAAATGGTTGTTTGAAACAGGTACTCCATATGTTTGTGAACTTCATATTTGTACATGTACTCCATATTTGTACAGAACTCCATTACAGTACTCCTAAACTAAACTACATTGACATAGATTGAACTACTTATGCATTACAATGAACTCCATTTAATACTAAACTAGCTTGCAAGTTAACCCTCTCCATCTCCTTAATAACATCACCAATACAGCTTCACCTCCACAGATGACCTCCCTTCAACATGAATTTTCAAATCAATGGAGCCTTTGGATGATGAACAAGCTGAGCCAGAACTACCTGAACCAACTTCAACATTGTTCTTAACTGGTGTGCATACCTCAAGTCACTGAAAATAATCACACCCAGGTCTGGTGCAAGCAAAGAATTTCTTCCTATAGCTGTGTGGTTCTTGCTTGTGAAGGTATTCAATTTTCCAGCACAATTAGCATATTTGCATTCAACAGAAGCAATAGTTTGTAGAGGATAATCCCTTACAAAATGTGACTGATCACCACAACAGTAGCATGCCTCTCGATTTGAAGTAATTGGGATTTTCTGCCCTAGGGTTTCTTCGTCTATCCACACGAACGATTTGACGGAAATTGCATTACAGCGCAAGAATCGTCGGTACATGCTGTGTGGACATGTTGAAATTCTGACTTTCCGAGTTCCATTACAACCCCTAAAGTTACAGGGGAAGTTTAGGAGGGGACATTGCTCTTCTATGTAGCCCTCATCCTTGCAAATCAAGCACTGCAAAAAAGGGAAATAAAGAGGTATTAGGGCTTCTAATTTGGGGGTTTTCATGCCCGTAGATGAGGAAGATGAAGGGTTTACTTTAGATCATACCTGAACCAGCATCTTCGTTTACTTTAGGGCTTCGAACGACGGGTGCTCCTCCAACAGCTGGAACCAGCGTCGTTCCTATTCTAAGGAAGAAGAGGAAGAAGGTAAAGGCAACGGTCGAGTAATATCATCCGTTGATGGCAACGGTCGAATAATCTCACCCGTTGAAGTGTAGGGGTATCAATGTCCCAAATATATGTATTTTCATTTTAATTGAATGAATATGCTATTGACTAGAGTCAACAGTTAAGTCCTCGACGGTCGTTAAGCACCCAGGGGGTGTTCTTTATTTCTAAAACTGTCGGGACAACTGCCATAACCGGTACAAACTATGGGGGGTTACAACTAATTAACTCACAAGCAAATGAAAGAAGTACTATTCAAGCCAAGACGTTCGCTTGGAGTCGCAAGATCATGTTTAAGGGACGGTTGTAGGGGTGAGCAAATACCGACATATATCAAAAACTGATCGAATAACGATTAAAAATATCTCGAAAAATCGATACCGAAATTATGTACCGATACCGAACCGATTCCATATATATATATATTATATATATATTATATATATATAATATATAATATATATATACACACTTTTTTTAGAATATTGTTCATGATTAATTTATACTACTAATTTTTATTTTTTATCTTTGTTTTGGTCAGTTTCTTAGAACTTAGAATTGACTTTAGTGGATTTGAAGTTATGTTAAGAATGCTAAGAATTGAGTTTTTGATCTTTTGAGCTTATGTTTTTGTGCTCATAGAATTTTGAAGTGAATTTTGGTTAGTTAAACTTATACTAAAGATTAAACTTAGTGACCGTGTTTGATCTTTTAAGTTCCTTTTTAGATGTTTGCGACTTACTACATATTGTTCTCATAATTTTAATTAATTGTTTGGCTAATAGAGGCTTGGCTTTAAAATTTAATGCTTCCAAAAAAGTTATAAAAATATATTATAGGTTCTAAAATATTAAGTGTGTTGGTTGATCAAATGTTAATTGGTAAATACCGATACCGAACAAAAATCGACCGAATACCGATTTAACCAAAATCGAAAAAAACCGATTCTAAATGGTACGATATTGATATTGATTTTTTAGATACCGATTTAAAAATGTATCGAAATTTTTTATTAAATACCAACCGATTATACCGACGCTCACCCCTAGACGGTTGAAAATAAACTTAATTTTGTACACAATTTCGAGCCTGCAAATTTTATTGGACTATTCTCATTGGAGTGTGTTTTGTGGCATTGTTTGGTGCTTACTCCATTCTAGTATGTTCCATATTTAATTCATTTTATAGTTCATTTTCCAGGGACGTCATGGTATTATATATAAAAGAGTTTAGAATGATCCAGTTGTTTTCCTTCTTTCTTCGAAGGGGATTTTGTGAGAGTATATCCAACTAATGCTCTGTCGTAAGTCAGCATTGAAAGCTATCCGTAAGCTACTGGAAAGACTATATTTTAATTAATATATAATACTATAAAAAAGGTGTGTTTTTTTGTACACAACAAACATTATAAGTTCTAAGTACTATTATAAAAAAAATCCAACCTATTTTATTTTACCAAAAATTTTCTGTTTACAATTTCGTCTCTAAAGTCGTCCATCCGTAGGGCTGCCACCATTCCAACAGTGGCTCCACTTCATCTCCTAAAATTCTCAATGTCACTTCCTCTGCATGCTCTCAAATCCTCCTTGAAGACCTTAACCTGTCCAAAGGCCCATAAGGCCGCAAACGAGCCAAGTCGAGCCAAGTTTTTGTAAGCTTGAGCTTGGCTTGACTAGAATTAATCGAGCTCAAGCTTGATAAGTTTTTTAATTTAGAACTTGAGCTTGGCTCGAGCTTGGCCTGATAAGCAAGCTTGATTCAAACTTGATTAAAGATTGATAAACAAGCTCGTTAAGCTCAAAATCAAGCTCGTTAAGCTTGATTTCAAGCTCGCTCTACTTTATTTCAAGCTCATTAAGCTTTAATTCAATCTTAACAAGCTCGATTTCAAGCTTAACGTTCAAGCTAGTTAGGCTTGGATTCAAGTACCTATAATATTAACAATTTATTTATAAAAAAATAATTAAAAAAGTTTCTTAATATCAATTGTTAAGGACATAAATATATAATGCACACAACCATGTTGTTGTACAAACATATTAAAATTAGAATTCAACAAAGAAAAAATGAGCTCCTAAACCAGCTCCTAACGAGCTCCTAAACGAGCCAACTCGCAAGCTCATAAACGAGCCAACATGCAAGCTCAAACGAGCCAAGTACTTCTAAACTTGAGCTTGCCTCGTTTATTAAACGAGCTAAAAAATGAAGCTTGATCTCAGCTTGTTTACTAAACAAACCAAACTCAGACGAGCTTTTATCAAGTCGAGCTTCAAGCAGCTCGCAAACAACTTGGCTCATCGCAGGCCTACGTACCCGGTGACTTAAGGCTCTCTGCTGGTAGCCTATTCAGTATGTCGATTCCAACAGTGGCTCAAACTCACTTAAACGAAGGAGCTTACGATAGAAGCTCGTGGATCTTTATGCAATGGATCGTACGACAATATACGGATGCCCAAATCTTAGTGATCATTGTTGGAAATCAGATACGTCCTCATGCGCTCCGATACCGGGTCTGAGACGTTGGCGCAGCAAAAACTAATTAGGCCAACCCACCTGAAATAACCAACTCCCGTCTAACGGACACCAAGCACAGATAAAGAGAAGTATATGGCGGTGACTACGTCACCTGGACAAATTCTAATCTCTATAACTCAGATGAAATTACAAGATTGATAAAAAAACTAATGTTGAACCCTTTGCCCTAATAGGTTCAACCCCCTTACCACACTCAAGAATAAAGAAAGATTACAATTGAAATCGCTCACCAACCCGTAGCAATCTCCCTAACCGAAGTTGACGACCCATCGATTAGATCTCTTCCTTCTGTCTTGGATGACGAAGTCCTAAGAGCAAAGTGCAGAACTTCTCTTTGATTTTCTGTGGACGAGCACCTCGAATCTCCACTTTTGTGCTGTGCTTTGTGCCTCCATCCTCACCCCATATATATAGGATAAGAAAAACCTATTTTAGGTCATAATAGGATTTCTTAAATAGGAAGCCCTCAAATAAGAATCCTATGTAATGCCCCGCTCCGTACGAGGCATTTGGTTGGCTTGTTGGATGGGATCAGAATGTTGGACCGTGACTTATATTGGGGATCAGTAGAATTGAGACTGGTGCAGTCTCTCTTAGCTGGCTAGACGGAATGGGTATTGGAACGTGGCTCGCTGGTGGAGCTACGCTTAGTGGGATTGGAGCAGGAAGACCGTTATGCAAGGCAAGTGGAACTGTCCTCCTTCCTTATTATGCCTGCATGCTTAATAAATGGAATAACGTGATGCTATAATATGTCCCTAATGTCTCTTACCTTGAATAATGAATAATTGTGATGCGATGCTTTAGTTGCTAAATCAATAGAGATGCCTATGCTGGAAATCGTTGAAATGAATAAGACATGAATATTGAACTGCTGAACGAATAACACTCGAACTGCTAATGTAACTTGATGCTTGAGAATGAATTAATAATGTCCCTTATGCTTAATGTTGATGAAATGAATGAATCACTTGAATAACGAGACGCTGCATGAATGATACAAGAGAAATGAATTGAATATGCTATTGTTCCTATAAAATGAATGAAATGCTATAGGTCCCTTCAAAATGAATGAATGCTGTTGTTCCTCCTTAGAAGGAACGTAATGAGAAATGTTGCAATGAAGCAATAAATGAGAAATGATGAGGCTTGGGATCGTCGAGATCACCAAGTGAAACGACAAAAATATTGGAAATGATGAGTCATTGATAACGACATGGATGAGTTGAATGAAGCACCGTTGCCTTTACTTATTTCCATATTTCACCATGCATTTTATGATCACGATCGAGTCGAACACGCATTCGCATGGTCAGAGACAACTTGTATACAAGGGGGTGACTGCTTCATCGGACGGTACCCCGGGACGTTAGGGGGACCGGTCCGACCATGGGGGAAGTGTAAACGTACTTTAAGGATACGTAGTATCGGGACATTCCATTCGGGCTCGCAACCTGGTGGAATGGCGCACCGATTACCTTTCGAAGTCCTATATGGGAACGTCTGAAAATGGTGCACAACCACCAATGATCATGTTGTAAGGATGTACGCTAATGAATGTTTTGTGTAGGCATAGTAAGTGTAACAGTTAACCTATATTTGATGCAGGTACGAGGGAGTTGGCTATTGGTAAGAAATTACTTAAATGTGATATACTCAATATGTATTGGTTTAACTTGTCTGCTTAACGTGCCAAGTAAATGATTCTGTGCGTAGCCTTTCAACATGAGAACCTGCTTAACATGTTAAATTCAGTATGCTAGAAAGATGTCTTGCTATAAACATTGCCCAATCATAACATACATGTTACGTGATGCTTGAAGTGAGAATTGTCATAACATGTTTAAGATGTTAATGTTAACGATGCCTCAGTGATGTCTTTACATGATAACACGAAGAATGCTTTAATGATACGTCCACATGAATGTTGCTAAGAATCTGTTTACATGCTTCACTATGAATATTGCCCATGAACTGTAAACTGAAGCTAGGTCCCAAATAGAAAGATTTTTCTAATAAATTGGTGCTTAAATGGTTACTTAAATATTGGCTTAGGCGAGTGGGTTGGATTCTGCTCGTCAGTACATAGATGATGTGCTGACCCACATTTTGTGGGCAGGTGCTCGTGCTTGGGATGTTCTACACACGAAGATTGGCTTGATTGGTCCCGCGGCATCGAAGATTTATTGGGCATACAGAAGCTCTCCTTGTACAAGATGATATCTTCTGTTTATAAAGGACATAATGTATGGAACATTGTAATCAGTTGTACCAGTGAGTTGTAAGCCAAGTCGGTATATCGAGTTGTAATCCAATGTATCCAATTATCAAATGTAAGCTGTATAACATTGTTCAGTTGGCTTTCAATATAAAGTGAGATTGGTTGTAAGCATTGTACTTCAATACAAGTCTTGTACTCTTCTTCAAATATCAATAAAGAGAATAAAGCTCTATATATCTCTGTGTGACTTCAAGTTATCCTTTTATCTCCGCTGCTATAAAGAAGTAATGTACTTTTATTCAATGAGAAAGATTGTCCTCACTAACTTTAATTTATCTGCTTCTGTCCAATGTTCTAAAAAGCGCTAGGCGGACTCGGTGCGACGGAGGTCCGCCTAGCGCCTAGCCCGCCTAGGCGCCACCTAGAAAATTTTTTTTGAAATTTTTGAAATTTTGAATTTTGAAATTTGAAATTTGAAATTTTAATGTTCTAAAATCCAAATACTATCTTAAAACCCAACAAATATCCAAAATACAACTAAGAATAAACAAAATAAAAAAATCAAAAATTCAAAAAACAAGCCGCCTAGGGGCCGCCTAGCCGCCTAGCCCACCGCCTAGGGGGTTTTCGGTGCGGTGGGTGGGCGCCTAGCGCCTAGGCGGCGCCTAGGCGGGCGCCTAGGCCAATTTTTAGAACACTGCTTCTGTCGCTGCGATGTGTTCCTATTTAAAGAAAATCAATTATGTACCATCTATGTCTTGTACAAGTGCAATACCAGACTTGTACGGCATCACGCCCAAGCGAGGACAATCGATTCCAAGAGATAAAATATGTGAATAAATGACTCTACGAATCGGGGCGTGACAAATTGGTATTAGAGCACGGCTTTACGTCCTTGGTCTCTTCTTTGATTCATTTTAAATCAAAGTTGCATCGACGATTAACCAAAGTTGCTTCTACGATAACTCAACGTTGCTTCCGAGATTAAATCAAATATTGCTTCTGTGATTATGCCGTTATTATTCTGTAATCATCCGATGTTGTTCATGTCTAAAAGTTCATTGACCCTCTTGGCTGCTCACTGGATGTTCCATGCAATAAGTCTATATACATTGTGATGCCCCTGAATGAATGATTGTTGTTGGTTTGGACACAAATAACCCAACAATGACTCGATGCCATAGTTTGCTATATTGTGAATGCGGTTTGGAATGTGAGAATAGAGAAAGTGGCTATGTATGCTGTAACAAGTTGAGAATTGCATGTGATGTTGGAAAAAGAATTGTGAATGGGTTAATTGATGGATGAGTTCAGCAGAACTAGTGAGTTGACTCATGTGTGCTCGCTAGTGCTTTTGAGACCCTAAGAATGTTGGCTTGTGATATTGAGACCCCGAGATGTTGGTTAAGTATTATGATCATTGTAGATCACGAATGTCCGAAATAGAATTGGGTTGATATTATTTAAGGATGGCTTCGTTTCTGAGTGGTATATTGCCTCTACCACCTCAGAATGAGATGTATGTTGACCCTTTCCATAGGATAGCAATGAGACTATCTGTGGGTACTGGGTAGTGTCGAGACTTAGCTGGGAGTCATGTATTGTAGCTAGATGACTCGAGTGTCCCTGGACGGTGATGTTATGCTGGGTAGCGAGATTTCTAGAAATTGTAACGGGTGGCTTATTAGAAATTATTTAGTCGAGTGATGACTCAGACTTGTGAGACAGTTAGTATGCTATGGGTAAATGTATTTGGCTAGAGAATGTTGTGGCTTAGAACATCTGAATGTTGACTTCGATTGGTTGGGTGCAAATCATATGTGGCTAATACAAAGTTGATTGCTAAGCTGGAAGTTTTAGAAATGTTGTCGGTGACCAAAGGAATATTAGAAATATGTGCCTTGAACCTAAGGTATAATAGATGTCAATCCATCTTGATCACTAAAGGATAGTCATTACATATGTGCATGTATGCTGAAGAATTGAATTGTACCAAAAAAGTAACAAGTAGCAAACCAGAATATTCGTGTTGCATAAAGGATGGTTAATTGATACATGAATTGTCGGATCGAATTGAATGAACTACTCGACCCTTAGGGTAGAAAATTTTAAAAATTCCCATAAGATAGTTTGATGACTGAGAAACGAATGGAATTGAGGAATTGCAAATATGTTGGATAGTGTCAGTAGATGATGTGATGTATAGATGGCTGTCGATTGGGATATAGATTGTTGGCTTAGACTTAGTGGTATGACATTGTCATACGGACCGAATAGTATGATTCCATAGTTATGTTAAGACTATCGGAATCGATGACCCTTGAATAGTTAGCCTTGGCTTATGGGTTCGTGTGAGTACAAAGGAATTGGAATAGAAATTGAATCATTGGGAATTTACTTGATGGATTATTAGAACGATGAGAATTATATGTGGGGTTGGGATTTGACCGTAACGTTGATAGATCGATCTTAGTCGATCGTTGGGTAAGTCTAGAATGAGCCTCTGTGGGAATTGTTCCTTGAGGAAAATCCTGGATAGATAGACTTGACCCTAGTGACTGTGGCCTGCATGACCAATTGTTGGCATAGCCGACAATGACGATTTGTTATTCAGACTGAGTTGATACCCATAGGTTTGGGTAGAGTTCATTAGAAATGTCGGTTGCTTATTGGCCCTAAGAATAAGAAACTTGCATGATCCTAGTAGCCGTCCACTCTAGGGTAGTCACCTGAATGATCGGGTTTAGCTGTCGGTATAGCTAACCATAGAGACTTGACCGAATAATAGGGTGACCATTGGCGACCGTAAGATAACCTTTGGTATTGAACGAGAGATGGTGATGATTATGACCTAAGAATGATATGTTGTAAATGTATGCTTCAACTTGTACCTTAGAGATGTTTGACCCTTGAGGATTTTGTGTCGGCCTATAGCGGGAACTAGAATTGTGGGATGAGACTTGAGTTGTATGTATCGAGTAGTGAATTATTTTATGAGATGGAAATGATGCTCATGACGGGAATGTTG